>JASANG010002842.1:0-59994 GCA_030248215.1 Enoplolaimus lenunculus | reverse complement strand
ATTTCCACTGCTGATATGGATTCGCTGGTTGGCACGCGTTCACTTCCAATTTTGCACCATCTTTCGTCATTTCAAGGCATCGTCCAGTCTCTTTGTGTTGAATTTGAGCAATCTGAAATAAAAACGGGTCATTATTATTCATTTCGCAGCCTTCTTCAGCATTGATAAACAAACAATCCAAAGTAAAATTACATAGGCAATCTTTAAATGCAAATACCACCGCAGCAATCAGTATGTTTCGGTTACAGCAATTCGTATTAACAGACACAACTAACATCCGTTAAGCCCCTTTCACACGTGCAAGTTTATGCAGCTGCGAATTTTGTAATGAGTTTTCGAACGAAATTTTCTACTGCAAGTTGTTTCTGTCAAAAACTTGCACGTGTGAATGGGGTTTAAAATTCAAAACCTACACTATGAGTATATTTCCACTGTTGATTGCCTTTCCTCCCATGACACTGCAGAATCATTACATCGGCTCCAGAATAATCCATACAGTACTCGTCACGCCGTATTTCACCATCTTTGCTCAACATCCAGTACTGAAATATGCAACAAAACTCTTTTCTATATACTTCGACCACAACTTATGAGAAATCCGCCTTCAAAAGTAACCAATCATGTCAAAATACGATTGGAAAATGCAATAATTTGGAACATACTTTAACACCAAGCATTACGGTACCGTGTCAATAATGCAAAATGCTTTTCGATTAAAACTTTGAAAAGAAGCGTTAACATTGAAGAGAATGTAGCGTTTTTACAAACGCTAAAACGTCTACATACTTAATAAAACGTTTTATATGTTCGTAATAGCCTTTAGCTACAATAGTTGTTCACTTTAGTTTCTCTACAAAAATCAGCGATTTATTTTTGACATAATTTCGAACATCATTTGAATTAAGGACACTATTCACTTGCGTTTGAGTAAAATCTGGGTTTACGTTTCCTTCATTTCAGTGCCGTGATCGAGCATGACTCCAATACAATTGCCTTAACTATTTTTTGGTTAAGTTTCTTTTATCCTTTACACTGAGGCTTCGTATAAGTAGTAATATGCTTATGCTACTGTTACACCTTCAAAAGTCCCGTTGACTGAATAGGTTTACGGTACTAAGCAGGATGTCGCTAGCAGTAAGAATGTTTATTTAAAAATGAACAGAAATAAAAAGAAATGCGTTAGACGTTCTAGTCATAATCTGACTTAATTGTTCATGCATCATGTCATCATCAAAAACCGAAGCGTCTGACAGCGTTGTATGTAAACTTCAAGCACCTCCCGGTAACAAAATTTAGATTATGTAAAATCGTGTAACTTAACTATCAACTGAATGAAAAGCCATCATCAAAATGCAGTGCAAAATATGAAATCAATTTGGTTTATAAAAACAAACAGATGCAGACCCTATGCACACATACACAATAGACATACAAAACTACACAAGCGCTCGGTGCTAAAAGTACTATCTTGCTCACCCAAATAATGTAGATTCAAAATCGAATCTCTTATGGTCTCTGAAAAATTACGCTTTCGACACTATTTGACGAAGATAAGTGCAAACCAACTTGATGCGTATTATCAAACTGCGTTAAACATACCTACTGGATTAATAGAAGACTCTCACAGTGGACGGCACTGAACGGAACGGTATTAAAATAGTCAAAAGCGATAGTGCAATCGGCCTATGTATACAACAGGGCCGGAACAGTAGCATAAGCATATTCCTAAGCCTAAGCGTATGGATCAGACTATTTCTAAGCCTAAGCATAACCCTATAAGCAAAAAATCTTGTCTAAAACTTAACCTGACTCTATTACAGCTCCGCAGGAAAACGATCTGGCCCTTATGTATACATGAGCCGTGCAATCCTTAGGTTTACGAAACTACTAAACAGTCACGTGACAGAAGGACATTTGCTATATAAGTAACACCAGTGGTATGGGGAAAACAATCAGGTAACGTGGAATTCAGAATAAAACGTACGACTTTGCATACAGATAAATTTTTGCTATTCCAAATTTCAACTGATAACTTTTTAAATTTAAGCAACATATATTTTTGAAAAAACACACTTGATTTCCACCTTGGTTATGACACCAATACAGTTCCAGTATTTTCGACACACTCGCGCCTCCATTTTTGTATTTATTATGATCTAAGCACATTTTAGCACCGCCGCCACTATTTCGAACCTAAAACAAAAACAGAAAAAAACAAAATCCTATTTTCAAAAGTTAAAACCACGGAGTTTTCATTTACAAAAAATAAAGTACAAAACTATACATCAAAATTAAGAATTGTCAGTTTGGAATAGTGTATATGATAGGAACACACAACACAGTTTAGCCAAAGTAACCAATCTTCATTGACATTTTATGTCTTGGAAAGTGGTTGCAGGATATTCCGTTCATTGTTTAATTTTTCAATTCGGTATAGGGACCAAGAAGCAAATTCACTTACAGAAATAACGCATAACTACCGCTGTGAAAACACAGCAGTTCAATTTTTACCGTGAAAAACGTGTTATTTCAACAGTGACGAACAACGTCCATTTCAAAAGTTGCACTGCTGTTGAGTCAAAACTTAATTTTGCGCCCACAGCTTTGAGAGCAATTTAGATATCACGTAATAATGGAATAGGCAGATGGGTAGTAGCTGTTTTAAAAGCAAAAACCACATGCATCTTTGAGATTCTTCTTTACAACTTTTCAGAATTTTTCTATTGGCAACACAAAAAACCTTCCTTTGAAAGTTTAACGGAACGTGAACCCTTTCTAAGAGTTCGGCTACACCAGAGTCGTGCATCTAAATGTTGACTTACTTCACCGCTAGCTATGGCTTCCGCAGGAACAAACAGCTCAGGATAAATATTGTCCAGATACCACTTGAACGACTTGCAACGTAAAGATTCGCGTAATTTTCGGCGTTCGGTAACGTCGCCAAAATTGGCCTGCAAGAAGTATTCATTAAGTGTATACAACTGCGGAAGTTGAAAATTGGGCGGAGGGTAGATTTAAGAGATTTTATCGATACGTTCACTGTTCCAGCAACAATGTATTTAAGCAATAATTCGTTTGATCAAAATCAGTCTGGCTTTATCTAGATTTTTTCAACAAAATGTCCTCCGACGGTCCGATATGATTATGATATCTTCAATATCATCACAAAGGTGTAGCCTGGATTTTGAGCACGAAACAGGGCTAGTTTCCGTAGAAAAATTTGAATGTGTATTCTTGCATCACCAGCTCATGAACACGCTAACAAACGTGAACAGAATCACAAAGAGGATTATAAATGACGCCTATGCCTGCCTTCCGACTACACCGTTGAATCAGTAAGATAGAAAGTTACCACAATCGAGAAAAAAGTTATAAAAGCAATTTTAGAATGGTTAGCAGCATCAACTGAACCGGAAATTTTTCAAGAACTTAAGCGACTATTATGCAAAAAAAGTAGGTACCAAATCATTGTTAATACGATTATAATAATACTGCTTGTAATCATCCATCCACACTTCTGCTAAGCGAATCGAGTTTCGTTTTAATACATTGACACCTGAGCGCCATTTGTACGGCGAGCGTTTTCGGAAAATATGACCAACATGACTGCAGGGCACAATTTCTAACCGCCCGCCACACATCCAAGTCTGTAAAACAAGAAACAAATCGTTTGAGTATTGCAATAGTCAGAACAGTAGTAATAAAGCTTTACTTGTACTAGTGTATAAATTATCGTATAAAACGAATGCATACACAGATACTTGAGAGCGATGCAATGCGATCTCGAGAAACGACAACTCGTTTCTCATCAACGGGACCGATAACTTTTGGCATCGGAAACTTGCTTGTACAAAAGATGTAGGAGAAAGCTGATGGCTAAAAAACTAAACGACATTCTAATATTGCTTCAATTATTTAAAACTACAACAAATACCACCCTATCCCTTACTTTAAACGACATTTCCAAGTTTTCGCCGCCCCAGATATCGAAATCAGGATCATAACCTCCCAAATGATCGAAAAATTCTTTGTCAATTGAAAATATACCTCCTGCCATTGTAGGGGATCTGCAATAGATTTATAATCGAAATTGTACGATTGAAGATAATAAGCCAACTAACACTTTTCAATAATGTTCCAAAAATCGTTATCTCACAGGCTTGGATAAAACGAAAAGTTAAATTAATAACATGGCGAAATCACGTCACATATTTGCAATACAGAAAAGAAGCATGGCGCACGAAGCGTGCAAATTAAAGACACCCATTACATGCCCCTTTGTTCATCTTGCTTCAAAACTACCAATGATAAAAACTTTAGACTCTAAAACTAAGACCGCTGTTGTCAACTTGAACTAAGACAAACGCGTTACTGAAAAATAAAAGGTCAAAATTTAACAACAAATATATAATCTGTCTGAATTTACATCTGAAGGATTTTGTTGTCCCAGAATCAAAACGTAAAATGTTTATTTGGCACACTATTGTTTATCGCTACCGAACTACAATATGCAGATTTTTAACAAAATAACTAACGGAATGGGATCAATATCACGTTTACGGTTCGTTTTGTCTCGCTCAGGAATACTATGCCAATTGAACTGAAGACTCCAATCGAAACCGCCCACGTTCGTTCGAGACGCCTAAATCAAACAGGATAAACAAGATTAAAAATATCAATCAAACCTCACCGCTGTAATAAAACATTCATGGTTATAACACTAATTGACTTAGAAAACTTTCACATACCACTGTAAGCTCGCATAGCTGCGCTCACCCTGGTAGAAATGAACGACTCCACACAACGAAGCCCCCAGTTTAGTCTGCTTCGAGGTTACATATCGTTACACTATAGTTAACTGGTTCATGAGCAAATATGTACAAAGCTTATGTTCAAAAAAATTAAACTGAAGATAACACAAATACATAATGTACGCTAATACAGACGATAGATATCAATCGAAAGAGACCTCGAGGGGTTTAGACACAGTTGATCCGTTACGCAGTCCCTGAAAACGCGAATACAGAGCTAATTGAACACATCAGTATTGAAAAAGATCATTCTATAAGCCGTGGAACAATTTATAACTTTGTATCAGAGAGAACATCATTTTGTAGATCTACCAGCCATCCGATCTTGATATCAAACGGTATATAGATACCTGTTCATAGACGGTAACCGTTTGCGATAGCGATTCCCCTAAGCCTGATATAGAGCGCTTCGCAGACGGATCAAGAATAGAAACTATACTTATTGAACGGAATATCACCTTATCTGTTCATTAAAAGTTCGGCAATATCTCAGTAATACTGGCAGATAAGCAACTCTAGGTAGTATAACATACTATATGATAGCTAACTCTCCTTGATAGCTAACTCTCGTTGAGCAAGTTCTAAGATTTTGACATGAAAATTTTTTAAAACGTGTACAAAAATGACCAAATGTAAATTACGATACACCGAAAATTTGCAAAATGCAAAGTTCGGATTTGGATTCGACAATTTAACACTGTATACTGATTCGGTCTTACCCTGGTATAAGTTTTGTTTCAAATGGACAAAGAATTAGTCGATTCCTTCCTTATAAGAAATTCGGTTTACTGTTAGTTCGTCTTCCAGATCGTATACACTGAACAACATTGATAATAATATAAGAAAGTTAAATCAATTTATAACAAAGTTAAGATTTCCAGCGCAAAATCACCGTTTTAACTGTAACGGACCAAACAGTGTCTTTTAAACACCTTGAGGTTTCTCTTATTGACAACTATCTTTCTATATCTATAATTTTGTATGTTTCAAACTTATTGCTAACTAACGTGGCAACGGCTATTGTTATTTAGGAATAAACATAAACCAAAAATAACATTTCTCTACAACAATACTCACTCTGCTATAATGGTATCGAAACGAATCGTCGTCAATAACATCAATCACAGGGCAAACAACATTGCGTTTGTCAACATAAATACGAGCCAGTAAAGGTTCAAGCCATCCTAAACTAATACCTGTGCCTCAAATTTCTAACTTGTGACGGGCGCTCACTCAAAGAATAAGAATTGTCTTAACAAAGATCAGCGCTATAACAAAAATTTGGCTTTAACACCATTACATGTATCTGCTTTTATCTTGACCAACCACAACTATGCACAATAGAATAACAATCCTACGCCGGTGAGCGGGATTATATGTGTAGTTATACAATCTTAGATCTTAGCAATAAATTTTGCAATTGCTGTTCCATGTCTGGCATTAAAAAACTATATCACCTAATTGTTCAACGATCCATGCGCATGAGCATATTCTCAAATGTGTGTAGTATTTATGTATGTCTTGTGATTTGATGACAGAACGATGAGGGTAGAAATTTAGCACATTTGTCGCACTACTCACACCAGTCTACTCCTATACAGATTTTCACATAAAGACATGCCACGGTCCGCTTTTTTGATATCTTATTACTAAACTGGCGATAGCAGCTACATACAACTGAGAGTGCGGTTCCTATCATCAAACTAGGAAAGTCGCCAAATAACAAACATACTGTTTCAAACGTTATCAGTTCTTAGATTGTGAACATTTTTCGAATAATTTTAATATGACATAATACAGAACATGAAGTTGTTACGAAAGTATAGCCCAAAATTAACAATTTTTATTTTAATTTAGATATAAAACCAACCTCCGGCACATTCACAATGCGAATCCAGAAACGTTAAAACTTTTCCTTTGGCAACTTTAGCTCCTTCAAGCCGTGCTCGGATCAAGCCAACACGCGATTTCATACGAATTAGTTTCACTTTTGGCAGCTTCGTCATGTATACGTCAAGAGGTTGCTTCAAGTGTGCTAAAATACATTTTACAAATATTACTAATATACGTATCGACATCAAATACTTGAATCATTCACTTTCCCTCAGTAGCAATATGCCAAACAATCTCACGGTATAACGAGAAAATAGTACCAGAGCTGAATGCTTCTTCAAAATCCGGCTCTACAGTTTCTGATGTCGGACTCAGAGACAAACTTACCGCAATATTGTATACCGGAGCCGAATGTGGTTTTTTGCCGGTGTCAGTTATTCGGCTACACCCAGCCACCTTATACACCAAAAGTTATAACAACAAATCGCATCCATTGAATCAAAACAGTACTTTGAAACTATTTCATAAAATATACAAGAATCATCCAGTCTCGCCGCCAGTTAATGCTTTAATTTCACGCTCACCTCGATTTGAAAAGTCATTCTCGACCACCAGTTAATACTTTAATTTCACGCTCACCTCGATTTGAAAAATCATCAATCAAAATAATTTCTTCAATGAGATTTGGTGGTGACCGCTCAAACACAGAGTATATTGTCCGAAGTAAAACACTCCACGCTTCGTTATGGAAGCAGATTATCACAGATGTTGTGGGAAACTCCTTCGTTGCATACTTTTCTGATGCACATCTTAAAACACAAATTATTGGCGACTTACTTCAATATTAACAAGTTGTTAATATCAAGGTAAGATGCCATTGTTTTCACAGTGTAAACGGATCACACATCAATATTCTGTTTGTCTTGGCCCGTATCCTCAATTGTGCGTAGCACCTTTTACCAGTTGGTGATCAATCGGTCCTATAACTTTCAAACCAGTGAACTGTGATGTTCAAAATTCAGCAACATTTTTTGCATTTGATTTGTTCTAATTATGAGCCATTTTTAAAATGCACAATTGCAGAAGTTTGTCAGTTTGAAAACGATGCGCGAACTGGTTATAAATTTGCTGGGGGGCGTAGTCAATGGAAACACGGCCCCCTGGCTCACGCATACAATGGACGAGGCATAAGAGTCAACTCGAAATGTGACACTTACGCGAAATCCGCTGCCTCGGGCAGCGACCGGTGAACTGAGATCATATCAGAAACATATTGATTGAATGCGTTACGTTTCCAGCCGATATTGTAGCGTGCGCTTTCTATTTGATTCATATTCTAAAATCATAATTTGCGACAAACTGGACAACGCAATAAAAAGGAATATAGTAAATGCAACTAAAGCAATAAATATAATTTCTAAAACTCGCAATTACTTTAATAAATTAAACTAAACAGAGCAACAGCAAATGAGGCATTTGATGACATCTGTCGTATATTCTTAGCTAACAGTAAAAATAAGCTTACTTACTCTTTTATTTATCCGAACAGCGCGGCCTTTTTCACCGGGAAGATCAGACCCTATGCGATAAATTGGTAAGTTTGGATCATTAACATCAATTTCGTTCGATTCACTTTCATTTTGTAATCCAGTGTGCTGAACACTATTGCCTTCCTTGTCCACAACACCACCCCCCATCGATTCAGGTAACTCCATTTGAATAGGAGGACCAAATCCTGAAGCATATAAAATTGGAATGATTTTGACGCGTTCGGTGCGAAAGCGAATTTATGAAAATCTGGCTCGTATTGTATCCTTTATCTGGTGTTGGTGTTACAGTTGTACGCTTTTTCAGGGATGGGAGTATTAGTCTCAGTCTGAAGTCTCGAAAATTCCTGAGACTCGCGTAGTCTCAGTCTCAGTCTCAGCTTTTCAAAAGTCTCAGGTTTAGCAACTGAGACTCCGGTATCGATGCCATCCAGGAGTGCGAGTTGTGGCAAATTGTTCATTAAACTGAGACCGAGACTTTCCATGGCCGGTCTCGGAACTTAGGTCTCAGTCCCGGTCTCAGACCCGGTCGTGGTTTTTAACAGACCGCCCATCTCTGTTTTCAAATCGGACAGCCCTGGAGTTGCTGTGCATTTGGCATACGTAATACAAAAATAATCCAGCGCTTTTTGGCGGGGGGATAAAATCAGGGACATGATTTTTACAAAAAAATGGTTAATTCGTGTTCAGCTCCACCTGGGTTTCCAAAATATATAAATGCGAATTATTCGTCAAAAACTTATTTTCAAATTGCATACAGGGGCCTGATTCTGGATACTATGGCAGTTAGGCTTTACTTCGGCTATCTTCACTAGGATCCTTGGGTAAAAAATCGAACAAATTGTTTTCTTGGAATATAGTCAAATTATACATTTTTAGAATACCCTGGCGAGCTATGAACAAACATACAACATTTTCACAAACATCATGTTCACTGATTTTTCTCTCCTGTCGAAAATGGGTGAATAATCCTTCACCTTGGACGAGAGGTAGTCTTCCCATATTTGACTCATGTTCATCGGTTTTAACAAGAGTGCTCAAAATAGTAGAATCGTCGACGCTGCCAAAATTTGTACCAAATAAAAGTCCAGACAACGCTTGAGATAGAGCCAGTATAAACCAAATTATAGGAACGAAAAGCACCAGTCGTAAGAAAAGTCGATGACGACGCCGAATGAATGCTAAGACCACCATACTTTAATGTACAGCAATTTAAGCGGCATTATTGGTCAACGTATTTCGATAAGATATGAAAACGTTCATTTTCAGTATTATCCATTACTTCGTTATGCAAATCAATTTGAGTTAAGAAATACCTATAATAAACAAAATATCGAACTCTATCTGCAACAAAACCACCCTTAAAGTTAACACTACTACGGGCTTCGAGGGGCGCTGCCGTTCCCTCCTGAACCGTCATTTTGTGAAAAGAACTATGCAGGATAAGGGGCTGCCGCTCCCAATCTCCTGCACTGAGCAACTCATACTATATACTTCACAATAGCCGTCAACAACAAATTAAACTCTTGACATGTGAAAAACCTGACAAAATCAGAAAGAAATTAAGTTTTTCAGCAAATGTTTTCTGAATTGCGATATCGTTCTGTGTACGCGAATACCACAACTTCTGAAAAAAGCGCACATACCGATTTTTACTAATTTTCCACCCTATTATTGAAGAGAACCGAAACAACACTTCTTTCAATGTTTCCTACAGACTCCCAATTTAGCAAAAAATGTTTATGTTAGGTTTAGCTAAATAATTTAGTGTTGGAATAATAACTTTTCACTTGGACACCCACCACCAACCCAGCAACGACGGTCGGGTGTCAACAATGTAAGTTGACGAGAGCAAATACGTTTGAAGGGTACAGCGTAAAAATATATAAAATTTAACGGTAAATTATCAAAATTACATGGAGTGCCAAGTTTTCGAATAACAAGAAACATTTGCCGAAACATTTGTCAATCAGTTAAAAACCTCCATGGTGTTAATAAATTGATTCTAACCCTTTTTCACATGAATATTTTCAATTTCATAAAAGATATATAATTTCAAGGTTCGATCCCCGGGTGGGCAGCGCCGGACTATAAAAGACGGTCCAGGAGACCCGGGCCCAAGGCCTCGAACCAACCGAAAACATACGATTTTTTCAATGGAGAACAGACCATCCCAATGTTCCTTTTTGAGGGCGTCACGTTTTTCCGCGGGGCAGCAAGACATAGGAATGTAGAGGCAAATTCCTATCCTGCGTACAGAATTAATACGGGCAGGGCAGATGGTAAAAAATGGTATAGGTCTGTTTCGGGCAAATGGGAAAACGGAACAGCTGCACTTTTTTGCTGGGAGAACAGAAAAACGAGACCGTTTGTTTCGGGCTAATAGGAAAACGGGGACAGCTGCAAATTTTCGCTTTGAAACCGGGACAATGGGACAGATCTGTTTCCGGCAAACGGGAAAACAGGACAGCTTAATAGCAGTATCATATTCAGCATAATGCGGAGTTCACGTGAAAACTGGTGCAGCGTGGAACATGGTTTATCTGATGTTTATGGGCGCCGATCCCGAAAGGGTGGAAAGGTAACTGACCCCCTGTTTGAGAATAAACCTTGGTAGGCCTTTTGGGCCCCCGCATTTGAAAGGCAAAAAGGTTTGACGGGCTTTGCATACAAAACGTTCGACATGCTGATTGCCCGATATAAATTTGATGAATGCTAAAAAATTTACCCGGTACATTTCTGTCATAGTGAAGTCAAAGTTTAGCAAAATTCAGACACTGTTTTCGCGTATATTACTTTTCACTATTCAGCTTTTAATCATGCCTAATAGTTCTATATTGTTCGCTTTAACAAATTATTGCTTATATTCACACCGCTTCTTGGAAAGTGTGAACGTAAACATGTGAATATTACTGAATGGACCTTTCACTTCTGAGAACAGATTGGCCACCATGCTCATAGTTGATTCTATATCAAGTATAAAACAGTCATCCATTTATAAGGTAAACGGACAACATCTGAATACCATTCCACACTGACGTACAAACCCCAGCCCTTGTGTGTGCTAGTGTGTCATGATATATAGGACATTATAGTGAATATCATGATATTTACTCTGATATCTTTACAACAGCATAGTATGACACTCTACGGACATTTAGAAGAATAAGTTTTAATAGGATGATATTCCAATTTTTCTTAAATTTTTTAACAATAAAACTTTTCAATACCGAAACTACCGGTAAATTCCGGTAACAAAATACCGGATTTATTACTGGAACCGAGTAATATAAATACCTGCTTCCGCTACCGGAACCGGAATTTAGGTTGCACCTTGCTGCTGAGTGTCTTATCAGACGTGAAATCCTAAAATTTGCCATAAATTAGTATGACTCTTAATACCATTTTTGTAGGCAAACGTTGAAAATTTCAAATTTACTTAAATAATTTATTTTAAACGTTTTCAAATTTCAATACAATTTTATCTCAAATTCGTAAAGTCTCTGCACTGTAAATTTAAACGAGTTCATTATTGAATTCAGCTAGCGACATGTTATTTCTGAATTAACCCCTTCTCACATTGAGTTGCCTGTAGACAACTCAGTGCACTGTATATACGTTAAATAGTATATATCGCACCGTGTTTAACAATGGCAACACGTATACATAGTACTAATCACCACAAGACGTGAGAGCCACCCTCGGGCGCGAGCGTCACACTCCTATAGCTGAGTGGTGATGGTATACGCCTCCCACTCCAGTCACTGGAGTTCGAATCCCAGGCATATAAGTAGGTCCCAGGGGAAATAGAAAATATTCATGTGAGAAAGGGTTAAGCGAAAAATTTTCAGTTTACTAGGTATCTATAATGACAGTAAATATTAAATCACTCTGAGTTGAGTCGATTTTCAGTCTGAGTTGAATTGACTCTGGTTGAGTTGGTTAACTCAGAATAACTTGAATCAACCCAAAATTCTGAGTTCTGATAGTCCTAACTCAGACTGAGTGATTCAACTCATTCCGTGTTAAATCAACTGCCATTGAAATTTACAACATACAGCAGATTTCGTGTTTCTAATATTCTTGGTGATGGTATACGCCTCCCACTCCAGTCACTGGAGTTCGAATCCTAGCATAAAAGTAGGTCTCAGGGGAAATAGAAAATATTCATGTGAGAAAGGGTTAAGCGAAAAATTTCAGACTGAGTGATTAAACTCATTCTGAGTTAAATCAACTGCCATTGAAATTTACAACATACAGCAGATTTCGTGTTTCTAATATTCTTGGTGATGGTATACGCCTCCCACTCCAGTCACTGGAGTTCGAATCCTAGCATAAAAGTAGGTCTCAGGGAAAAAGAAAATATTCATGTGAGAAAGGGTTAAGCGAAAAATTTTCAGTTTATATAGTATCTATAATGACAGTAAACATTAAATCACTTTGAGTTGAGTTGATTTTCAGTCTGAGTTGAATTGACTCTGGTTGAGTTGGTTAACTCAGAATAACTTGAATCAACCCAAAATTCTGAGTTCTGATAGTCCTAACTCAGACTGAGTGATTCAACTCATTCTGAGTTAAACCCAAAATTCTGAGTTCTGATAGTCCTAACTCAGACTGAGTGGTTAAACCCAAAATTCTGAGTTCTGATAGTCTGAGTGATTCAACTCATTCTGAGTTAAATCAACTGCCATTCAAATTTACCAGATACAGCAGATTTCGTGTGTCTAATATTCTTTAAAGATCTATTTTTAATTATGTCGAAACCTTTCCGCGTTCGCCTTTAAGGTATTAAAAATACATACACCGCGGGTATCAACCGTGTGTGATGTTTACCATGTTCCTGAACGCATGCTTAACATAATAAATTTAACCGTTAGCATATTTTTATGCGTATATTTCTGTGTTAACCTAGAAACGAACGGTGAACGCTTGGCTTTATAATCCTGTACATCATACTTTGCTATCATCTACACATGCTTTATATGGTTGTTTCTTTTTAATATAGAACACATCAGGAACTTTTAATTTTTATTCGGTTGTCTACAGAACTACAGTCATATTTTTGTAAATCTATGCAAATTTTCACTCGAAAATGTCGGCAACTCCGGTAGACATTTTACCGAAACCGGATGGTTGATTTTATAACCTTACATTAACGCTCAAGCTTTTGATACAAGACAAACAAACGTTTAATTAAACGGATAATTGCAGTACCGGATATATCTCAGTAACGAAGGGCGGCTGAGCGTGGATTGAAAAATAACTGTCCGTAACCGAATAACAAGGGGGTGCCCTCTGGAGAGGCCAAATAAATATCAGTCCCCCCTCTTAGTCGGTCCACTACAGTATGCAGCAATATTAGTTCTCCGTTGAGACATGAGAAATTGCGTCTGCTTCCAGTTCAATTGAACACGAGTTCGACTTGAAAATAATAACACATCGCTTCATCAAGCAATATAGCACAACTGGCCCATGCATATAGAACAGGGCCGGACCGTTTTCAGGAAGGGCTATAATAGGCTCAGTTAAAGCTTTAGACTAATTTTTTTGCTTAGGCTTAGGTTTAGGCTTAGGCTTAGGAATATGCTTATACTACTGTTCCGGCCCTGTTCCATACATAGTCCGCATAACTATTCTATTATTACCTTTAAAAAATTGTATAATTTACAGTTTAAACGGCCCATGTATAGAAATGGGCCAAAACTGTATGCATATTTCTAAGTCTAAGCCTAACCCTCAGCCTTAGCCTAAGCCTAAGCGTAACAATGAGCGCATACATAAGCCTAGCCTAAGCCTAAAGCCTAGGCAAAAAAGTTAGTTAACGCTTAAGCATTACTCTTTTACAATCCCGCAGGAAAACGTTCAGACCGCGTTCTATTCATGGGCCATGCAAACCATATGGTACAACCGGATGTCTGCCATCGGGCAGATGTAATTTTTTACACGTCTCACCCTTTTATTTCTAAATAGTGTGTACCTTTTATGCTGGTTCAGGTGTTTTAAAAATGTTTGACCTAAACTTTACGAGCAAAATTCTATTTTTGAATGTCGAAGCAAACATAAAAATTATAAAACCTCAAGCAAATTTTTACAGCCGAACCTTTCAAATGAAAAACAATGCTGACAATATTAATCAGCAGAGCTTATATTTGAAACGATCGTAACGTTTTTACGAGGTCACAACATATTGCAACTTAAGTCTTCGCTTTTTCGCCATAAACATGAATATATAATCTTCAAAGTTACCTTACACTTAGCTTTGATTTTAATTAAAACGCTCGTTTTTTACTTTATGAAACGCATCAGCTATCATTATTTTCGTTCTTTGACGCATCATTAGACACAAAAATATACTTAATATGGTGGCATAATTCAACTGAATTGTTATGTAATTATTGCGAATTCGGGTCTGTTTTAAGCTATTTTATTAGGTATATATATTTACGTAGCTCCATGATCTTGTGCGAAATACTGTAGTGACCCGAATAAGAGGGGGTAATAAGACAGAGTTCCCCATTTCACATGAATATTTTCTTTTTCCCCTGAGACCTACTTTTATGCTAGGATTCGAACTCCAGTGACTAGAGTGGGAAGGCGTATACCACCACCACTCAGCTATAGGAGCTTGACGCTCGAGCCTGAGGGGGCTCTCACATCTTGTGGTGATTTAGTACGATGTATACGTGTTGCAATTGTTAAACACGGTGCGATATATATTGTTTAACTTATATGCGTTGCGCTGAGTTGTCTTTAGGCAACTCAATGTGAGAAGGGGTTAATAGAGTCTATTAATGTCACTTCAAGGCGTGCATATATACACCGGTTTTTCAAAAATATTAAAGAAAAATGAAAGATGCATTGAAATTTTGACAATTTGGATGGATTTCGAAATCTGCAACGAAAAAGTGCGAGATATAAGCGTGATTTATAATTAATTTTGAACATAAAAACTAACAGAATTTCCGTGATTTCTAAAAACGGAAACGCAAACAGACACCGATGTTTACCGGAAACGGAAACGGATATCTGGTTTCACCCTGGCAAACGCCATTTTAAGTACATGCTCTATTATTGTGATCCATGTTCAGCCTTATTTATCATTTTGTTGGTTTAGTGACTACACTTTATTTCAACAAATTGTACATCCCTACTGGTTAAATTTTAAATATTATGAACGCAGCGTTTGCTAAATTTAATAACCGCGTCTCCCACCGCAGCGGTGGAAATTCGTCATCGAATCGACCCAGAAGCTCAAAATCAAGTGGAACTCATCACGGTCGTGATAGTCTACCAGCTGCAGTTCTGGCGCCCTCGGTCGATCATTTTTTAAAAGGTGAACCGTGGGAATCAGAGTATACTCGTGAAGAGCTGGAAGATTACGCGCAAGTGTTTTCAATGTTTGACGCCGATGGAAGTGGAGCAATTGGTACTGATGAACTAGGCGACGCAATGCGACAAATGGGCATGGACGCATCAGATCAAGAGTTACAGAAGTTGATCGAGGAGGTATACGTTCTTTAGCTTGTGTACACTTCAGCGATATTTATATATGACAGCACTGTAAATTCCACTGAGCTGATTAATCAATTCAGTTTTAGCGAGTTGGTTTATTTCTGAATAAATATCAGTAAACATTAACTCACTCTCAGTTGAGTTAATTCTCACTCTGAGTTGAGAGGAGTCTGGGTGAGTTGATTAATTAATTCAGAATGAATTGAATCAACTCAAAATGTTGAGTTCTGATAGTCCTAACTCAGACTGTGTGATTCTATTTATTCTGAGTTAAAATCATGTCATTAGAATTTACAGTGAAGGCTTAAAATGTATATTACTTATGCCTAAAGCCTTAACTTTCAAACGCAGGGGAAAACATATATGAATCTATATCGTTTTTATTGTGTCTTCCCCGGTTGGCAGTTACACCGTGTAAGTGGCAACCAGGATACAACCGGTTTGACTCCAGCTCCGGCAGAAAATCGACTTCCGGCTCCAGCTGCGATAGAATTTCTGTCGGAAATTCCGACTAAGTACGCATATAACAACGACTTACAGATATTTGCTAAAATTAGCAGATTAAACATCATTTTGTGGCAACCTGGTACCTGCATATATTTTACAATTTCTAACAGCTGTTGGGTACATTTTTATTTCATGTTCTGCAGCTTTCAAATCGGAGATGAGTTAAATATTTCTAATTTTAATATACAATAATCTATCAAAGGATTTATGCCATATATGGTCGTTGTTTTGTGTGCTTACGTCTATGGTTCGGAAATTAAAAATTATCAATTAGATAGTAAACTGAAAATTTTTCGCTTAACCCTTCCTCACATGAATATTTTCTATTTCCTCTGAGACCTACTTTTATGCTAGGATTCGAATTCCAATGACTGGAGTGGGAGGCGTATACCATCACCATTCAGCTATAGGAGCTTGACGCTCGAGCCCGAGGGGGCTCTCACGTCTTGTGGTGATTTAGTACTATGTATACGTGTTGCAATTTTTAAACACGGTGCGATATATATTATTTAACGTATATACACTGCGCTGAGTTGCCCACAGGCGACTTTATGTGAGAAGGGGTTAATACTACAATATTAAAGCAAGCGAAATATTAATGAAACCATTTCATAGCTAAAAATCGCTGGAACCTCCTTCAAACATTTTTTGTGGGACTACAAAAAAATAAGCTTTAAGCTTTAGACTAATTTTTTTGCTTCGCTTAGGCTTAGGTTTAGGCTTAGGAATATGCTCATTACGCTTAGGCTTAGGCTTAGGTTCAGGCTTAAGCTTAGGAATATAATTATTACGCTACGCTAGGATTAGGCTTTGGAATACGCTTACTTATATATAATACTGTTCTGCCCCTGTTACATTATCCAAATCTTCTATCCATCAAGTTGGAAAAAGAACTTGTTTTTTGCCAGCAATCCTTTCACATCATTTTGAAGCAAAAATCACCAAGAAAAGAACAAATAAAACAAAGGTTGAAGTATGTATACCAGTCGTTGAATCACGAACGCGGCCAAGATGACATAAAATAATTCATAGGAGAAAAGGTTAATTTTTGCATTTATTGTTTTAGGTGGACGAAGATGGCAACGGTGAAATTGACTTTGAAGAATTCTGTGCGTGTTTGAAACGAATTACAACAAAGAAAGAAACCGACGAAGAAATCATACGAACGTGTTTTTCGGTATTCGACCAAGACAAAAATGGTGTTATATCTGAACTGGAATTTAAATCAATTTTCAGTGGAATCGGCGGATTTAAAGATCGCGAGACAGAGTTGATATTTAAAGAAACAGACGTTGATGGAGACGGACAAATTGATTACGAAGAATTCGCTCAGTTGGTACGCGAGTATTTATTGAACGACGACGAAGCGAGTATGACCAGTGATTCTGCAGCTGGAAACGGTTCTGTGGACGAACAAAGAAAGCAGCAACAAGAACCAATCGGAACTGCGTTTGATAAGAACTTGGAAATTGATAGCAGAGATGGCATCAGCAACGACCCAAATATATCAGACGAAAATGACATAGCTACCAGCAATAATAGATACAACAGTTTAACAGGCAACGCGAACCAAGACCCTGGCGGTACAACACAAGCGTCAATGGAAACAAACACTACAGACACTGATCATACACGACCCGCTTCATCGCATTCGGGCTTATCATTTTCTGCTCCAAAAACAAAAAGCGGTGGCGGCGACCACGAACAAGTTCCCCGTGATTCTGAAGTTTAAAAATGTAAAATGAAATATTAACTACGTATCTGTCGTACAGCTCACCACGCGAAACTCAAATTTCAAGTGATACAAGGTGTGACCATTAACGATGCAACACGTAATACGAATAAAATTCGAATTTAATAGTTTAAATCAACTTTTAGTATCATTGTTGGTAACCAACTTTTAGTATCATTTTTCACACCAACCTAAAGTGTGAGCATGTGAGCCATGCTTATCCTGGTGCATATGCTATATACCAGGATTCACAGCGGAATGAAACTTTAGTCGGATTCGGAATTCTGCTTTTATATTGAAACAGGAATTGTAACTTGCAATCGTGCTAGTCTTTTTTTAACCTTTTCGTTGCCTTTTAAAGCAATGTAGGACACACTACATTTAAACTTGAAATAATATTAGCATCGTAATCTCTCTTTGTCGGAAGCGCAATTCTTACGTTTTTATAAAAGTACAACCACTGTAGACTGCTGAGCCCGTCAGTTCAATACAAATAACACAGCTTTTAATATTGCAAGAATAAATAACTGAATAAAACTCATTATACCAATTTAAATTGATTATGTGTACAAGAATTTTAGGTTCTCGCATGCTTCGAGTTCTTAAAATTGTGAGACCTAATGGCCCATGTATAGAACAGGGCCGGTTCATTTTCTGGAGGGGCTTTAATAGTCAGTTTCAGCTTTAGACTAATTTTTATGCCTAGGCTTAGGAATAGGCTCATCCATACGTTTAGGCTTAGGAATAGGCAAATACTACAGTTCCGGCCCTGTTTTATACATGGGCCGACCTAATAATAAAAGTTCACTATATACTCGTACTAATCTATCTTGTATAACGGTTTGATACATACTTGAAACTGATGGAATATGGTTGTGAGACACGACCACTCATCTTTCTTCGCCTGAGACGCTATGCACTGAGTTACTTGAGTAAATTTAAACATAGTACTGTGGTATTGAAAAATCACCATCAGGAGGTTTCGATTATATATCAAAGCGGTTGAACCGCACGGTTATATCGCGATATCGGAAAATCATAAGACTGTGCCCGAACAGAACAGATATCAATTTACTACAGCATCGTGTCCTTTTTGGCACGTTGAAATTCACAACCAAATTAACTTTAGTATACTATTTCGATGCGGAAGTTGTAGGCAAACAAATAAATCATCAAAAGATTTAACTTTACTGTCGAATTTATTAAACTTAATCATACTTTCCTATAAAATCTTCACAAAACCTGAGTCTTAAAACTGCAGGAGACAATTTTCGTTCTGATAACAGTGTTCATTAACACAAAGCAAGTTTAAAGTTAAATCATTCTTTTTTAAATATTTCCCTAATTTGAACAAAAATTTACCCACATTGTGATTATTAACAGAATACAACAAAACCGCACCAAAAATACCGTTTAACGTATTGAATACTACAGTAGAAATCAATTGGAGTGCGAGCATTAAGTCGAGAGTAATTCAACGTAATTTGCAGGAAACAGCCCGTACTGTCCATTGCAAGCACCACGCCACCATCCTTCGTCAACCTAAAACAATAATTAGTGTATTACTCACTGGCAGTCCCAATATTTTTTCAGTGGAAGGGCAGATGTTTAAGGAAGTGTTCAAGAGGGATTCACCGAATTTTTCCAGGTAAAATTCAGCTGTACGTAAAATGGTTCTGGTAAGAGGGACCACACGCCCCCTGTGGCGGCCGATGTATATAATCATATTATTACAGAATGTATTAGTTGCTATGTCAAAATAAAAATAGCGTTCAAATCGTAAGCGTAACAACACGGTCACTTATTTGACACGACACGTAACGTAGCGCTAGACAAACAACTCTACTTGAAAAATCTCTCGTAACCTAAGAGGTCTAACCCACCATAATTCAAACTTTACACTGAGTCTGTAAATCATGAAAACAGAATGCACCAAGCGTTCAATTGAAATACTATTTACTAATTGCCACCTATGCACATCCAAAAGAAGAAATTGCACCCAAAAGTTTAAACAGACTGTATTATTCAACCTTATGCATGTATACTGTTTGTACAGAGCGTCCAAATCTCTAGTGCTTGTTTACTCCCCCCACTTATAGAGTAGTGTGACAATGGGCACTTTTTTACCTACGAATCAGGGTGGCTGCAATGCAATGAACTGTCCGCAATTTCAACAGACCCCCAACCCCCGCCCCACAATCAGCAGCCCGAATTGCAAGTTAAAAGTGCGCATGCCACACTACTCTTTGAACATGGCCGGGAACTTTATTCATTCAACAAAATCATCGCTAGCGTAGAGGAAACTAAACAAGTACCAAAACTTTGATATCGGTCAACAAAAAACTCACCATATCAATATTCGTAATGACGTCATCCGGCTCGAAAGATATTTCATCAACGTCACCTGTGTATAATTACAATACTTATAATGTATTTGGTCACGATCCACAGAGTAGACTGAGTCGCGGCAATCAAATTCAAATTCTACATTAATACCAATTAAAGAAGGTGTGTATAAACTTCTCGAGGTCTCCCTACGTTGTTATCTCTTAATCAAATATATTCTGTCTATTTATAAAGAACTGCGTTTCAACAAATGGTAATATTTTTCACAGTAAAAACAACATTTTCGTGGTAGCCATCGAAACAAAATCGTATTAAGTGCAAACTCGCCTTTTGCCCTTTACCGTATACAAATAAGGCATAAACCAACCGCGTGAGCACGAAAAAAATCGCTCACATTTTCCAAGTAATAGGGACCAAAATTGCCATGCTACTCATTCAATCCTACTGCACCGACCTACCTGCTTGATAATCATAAAGCGCGACGGCGTTAATTCCGCTATCTGCCAGCGGATTAGATTTCGGTGCCAACGGATGACTTTCCGTTCCTGCATTTTCATCACTGTCCACGCCGTCAAACGCCTTCGTTGACGTGACAACGTCGCCCGTTTCTAATGCCCCAAGAGGATCTTCGGACAAAACTGCTGTATTTGGTGGTTCGTGGTGCTCAGATTGTAGTTGCATAGCTGGTTGACTGCTGTTGCTAACTTCCGCGTCGTAACCTTAAAGTTTCCAAACTATGAACCTTGAAAGTAAACATCAGAAATTTACGTGCAAACAAGTTTAGTTTGTTTCACAAAATTTAAAAATAAAATTGTTTCAAAATTTTAATTAATCAATGAAAACATTCTTGGCAAATGCTTTCGCAGTTGTGCGTCTTGCGACGATCCAAGAATTTCACCTCTAACGTCGCAATACGAATGCCCCCGTCTGTCCCTCTTAATCATTTGTTGTAACTGGTTATTGTAATAGTTGTTGTTGTTTAACTTCGGTAACAATGTAAACTGCTGAAAGTAAAAATGGAACATACCATGATAAGTTGCTGGTTCACTGGCAGGCATTGTAATACAAGGCTGTTCGTTCTGTTTGAACTTGTCCACGCGCGAAGACTATAAAACGAAATACATAATACACAATAATTATTATACAGAGTCACTAACTTAATATTTCATTTCACACAATTTTTGCCTCCGCACCACTTAGTCTTGTCACCAACACAGTGTAAACTACACCAACAGGCCGTGCCTATAAACGCCAATGTTAATTGTAAACACTACCCACTATGCGTAAGTGTAAACATTAAGTATCAACCTAAACATACACCTGAATAAATAGACCCACCAAATCGCTATTTTAACGAAATTCTTAGATTTCGTCAAAGTCAGCCTTTTGCTACAGTTCAAACAGTAAAAAATCATCCAAAAAGTTCAACCTTGATTGGTTTCTAAGAAAACCAAAATACAACAAATTTTAAAAAATTCCATGTCTATAATTCGCGTTCAAGATAAGTACAAAAATATTAAAACGTGTTATATACATATCGCTTTGTTATATTTTGACCTAACGACAAATTAAGCCCATAAACTATTCCTCGTAAATATATTCAATGATATGCAAATGCATAATAATATTTTAATTTTTACCCGTTAGGCTCAGGGGTGAACTGGATATCTGGTCTATCGGGAATCTACTAAAAGTCCAACCTTGGTTACGCTGAATTAAAAACCGAATCAGCAACTTTAAAACATGATTCCCAATAACTAAAACCCACAAGTCAGCATATTTCGGTTCAAGTTTGCGATAACATAATAATTGGATGTTTAATTCTTTAAATACACCGACAAAAATAATATGCCAAAATAAACACCCTTCACGTAATACATTTTGGTAAAAACTAGAAAAAGATCTGAGATTATTCCCGGGTTTCAATAATCAAACCCGCTGTATGAATGCAAGTCATCGCTAGTGAACTGATGGGCATACGATAAAATAAATTATGCATCGGGATATCCGGTACATTTGGCCGTATTATCTGATTACCGGATATCGAAGGCCAAATGAATCATATCCGAATAAAAATAATCCAGTGCTTATTATAACTTTGTAAGTCGAATATCAGTTATTTTTTGCGCCTAAAAATCACCTGTATTTAAAACACATTATGAGGATAGGGCTGCCTTCCCACTCACACCGATTGGACCGCTCCTGCAATAGTTCAATGAATTACCTCAACAGCTTCTGCGTATCCGTTTTGACGCTCAGAACTGAAAACACCTGTCGCCGGTTGTTCAGGCACGGCAGTGTCCGGCAATGATGGTACCATGCTTGGCATTTCGCTATCAGGTATGGAAGGCAACGTACGCTAAAACGAATTTGGTTTAGGCGCTTGACCATATTTCACTAATACGTACGCAGGTTCCAAAATACTGTTTGCTCCAAAAAGCATCCGTTTGAGTGCTTGTTTTCAAACGCAAACACCCTAATATGTTTAAGAACATTGAACGACATAATAACGTCGCCGACCCAAAATAAATTAAAGTAAATAATGCCCAGTGGCACAGTTTAGCACCAAGCCAGTGGAGTATGCGACGCGATAAATAACCGTCAAACAACTCCGAGCGAACCGAGCGAGAAGCTAAACACAGTTTTTGCACAAAATCATCTTTATAAAATTTTAGTTTTGAGCCTTGTGGAAAGGCCATGACCTATGTGGTCCCTCTGGATCCCTCAGTGCTCCAAGCAATAAATAAATCTTATATACCAATAACACTGGAAATTCCGGAGGCAGATCTCCGGTTACTCCTTGATAGGCAAACGCAACTGCACGAATTTAAGTGCGCTGAGCTCATCTGTCCATTATTAAAGAAGTCCAAGTACATAGGAACCGCTTCATTCTAAATTCTTATAAATACGAGCACAAAAATACAAATTGTTTGTTCTAAAACGATCAATATCAAAGTTTGAAAATGCACAATGTTTTTGCCCATTCAATTTAAGTCAAGATTTTAGTAAGTTTTGTAGCTTTGACTTAAAGTTTTCAACAATTACTTAAATTTTCTCAAATAATCAATGCTTGATGAAGTGCTACTGATAACTTTACAGTGAGATACTACACACCTCCAGGACCTGTATACTTGTCAAAATTGAACACGTAAAGTTTAGTCTCTTTCTTGACTTATGTTCGAAACCGAGTTAAGTCAGAGAAAAAAGTTAAGTCAAGACTACGCCACCCAGCCAATATGACGTAAACTATGCAAAACGCAATGCGTACTTGGCGTTGTGTTTCAAGCTCAGGAGTTGGTGTTACGTCTTTTCCTTCAGCTTTGAGCCGACTAAGTCTTTCCTACAAAATACAATGTACTACCATTTTTCAATTCTATTTAAATAAAAGTATTATAAGTGCCAAAGCCAGCAGCATTCAACAAACAACATAATGCCAGAAAATTAAGCAAAGTTAGCGTAAATAATGATTCCCGGAATAACATACATTATGTATTTTATTTCAAACAGCATTTTGAAATAAACAAAAAATAACAGAATGAAGATTGGGCAACAAAATATAGACGATATGGGAAGCGGGTGTGGGTACCTGTTTACTTTTCCTGATAAAACTTCCTACACACGTAATAATACTGAATTAATAAAAAAGGCTAAATTTAGTCTTAGGCTTACATTTAGCCTATGCCTCGATCTAAACCTAAGCGACAGCCTAAGCTAAGACGTACGAAAATAATAAGCAGTAGTGAGTGAAGACTTCTGTTTTGTCAAACTAAAATTAGTAAATTAACGTCAAGTTTAACGCAATTCTTTAATATGGTAATAATTTAGGATCAAATAAATTCGGCGAAAATAAAGTCACTTCAAAATAACTTAAAATTAAGTCGAAATCCTGTCTCAGAAGGCAGAACAGACACAAAAGTGTCAAACGCATATACTGCCGTCCGATTTCAACTTACCTCTTCTGATCGCTTTAGTTCTTCTTGAACTTTCAAATCGTCTTGTTTTCGCTTTTCTTGATGTTCTTGTAGCCGCAGTCGTTCAGCCTGACCAAAGTAAATTTTTCACTAACCAAACTGAGGAACAAACAAACAAACAAACAAACAAACAAACAAACAAACAAACAAAGAGACACACACAAAACCTACCAATCAACAACTGCTAGGACCCAACACATCAGTAAAGCTCGAGTGTGAAGAATGTATAAAAGTAGTCAAAATGGTTGCGATATTTCACGCCAAAATCCGATATTTAGCCACGGCTTGGACGTTACCTCTGGATCTTGTGTCGCCAATTGTTCAAATTTCGAACGTAAATTCGAAGCTCGACCTTTGCCAGGAGGCAGTTCAGGTTTGTTCGTCGCAGGTTTTGAGCGATTCTCTGATGCGGGCGTTTCCCAGCCAACAGCGACCTAAGAAGATGAAGTGGTGTCGCTAGCTGTAAATTACGGTTAATATAAAGCACAATATATTGGTTTTCGAAGACGGTGCAAACAATCCACCATGTTATAATGAAATTTTCACCAAATTAATACTTGCTAACCAGACGCGTAGCCAGATTTTGGAAAAATGGTTATGTTACATCAAAATTTCAAAACGGGGAGGGTTTCTGTGTTACCCAAACTGAAAAAGCTCATAAAATCCTTTGGACAAAAATGCCCATTTGGGTTCGACGTCTCGTCTGCATGACTACGCCCTTAATACTCACCTTAAACAAACTGACATGTATCTAGTTTAACTAGCTATGTCATCCTGGCTAAAAAACAAAACTTACTTTGTCAACACGATCTTCTTGGACGCCATATTTGCCGCCAAACCCTTTGCTGTAATCTGAAAACACATATTTAAACTAAAGCGTAATTTTCCTAGTTCTAAAATGTGCCCTCAATGCGATCGATTCAATCAGATGGAGGCTCATATTAATACACTTTCGCCATATTTACGCTTAGTAGTATGAAAAGCCTTAAGTATGTCTAAGCCTATGTCTAAGCCTCAATTAAAATGTGGAAAAGAATAAAAGATCCCAGTGATACAAATTGTTTGTCCAAAACTGAAACGGCTTGTAGTCTTGTGTGCGGTTAGCACAAAATCCTGTTTCAAACACGAGAATACAGCTCCGAATATCGCTAATGTTGCAACTAAATTAATATTCAGGGCTAACCACTAACCTTAAACACGATCTGGACATCGAGCCAGTCAAGCGTTCTGCGTCGCGGCGTCACGTTTAGCGATATTTTCCACTTCAAATGGCCATACAACTTTAAAAGGGCATCCTGTTTTTTCTGCGGGCAATACTTTTGATGAAGTTCGGAGCCGTCCGTCACCGTCCAACGCGAAGACGGACGGCGCCACACGACAGGCATAGCGCCACCCTTAAGCTTTAGACTAACATTTTGCTTAAGCTTCGTTTTAGACTAATCTTTACACTTCGACTTAAGCTTATGGTTAGGCTCTACAACATTATTGGCCAAGTGTTACGCCCATAAACGGTAACCTTTGGCCATATGATAACATCAAACTACCCACAACAAACTTCGAATAAATTTCAACTACTAACCTTTTTGTGATTCGTGTTGAGCCAGCTGTTCCCGGTGTTCATATCCAACTGCAGTTTTATCTTGTCGATCGGCTTGAACGCCAAACTTTCCACCAAAACCTTCTTTGTAATCTGCAATACAAACACACCAAAAAATGAGGGTGTTGTATAATAAGTTTTTATTTTCAAACAGTGTGCCGAATAATGTAATACCAGGGTAACTTTGAATTATCCCGATTTCGCCAATAACAAATTCGAAGTTACACAATTTTTTTGTAATTTAAGCAGTTTACCAACACTTGCTTATGTTCTTTAAACGCGTCGTTTACCAAATCAACAATAAATTCGCAAACATTCCTCCTATAAATACGATTTCTTTATACCGCAACCACACTTTTTGCATTACGTTAATGTTCCAATTGCATATATAATACTGCATCGGTCATTTTGGTAAAAAAGCTACTGGTATAATATATACTTGTATCAGGGCGGCACCGAATTCACGATATGACCGAATCCGAATCCAATGCTAATTTGCCGAATCCGAAATCGAATCCGAATCTTGCATGTTGATTATTTCAGATATATGTATAATTTGTTTCAGAATATCAACGCAATACCAGCCAGATAACCTTTAAACGTTAATATTATATTTCGTGCCCGACCACAGTTCAAAGATTTGTTACTCGAAACAAAAAACATTGATTTATATAACAAGTTATTTAAAATTTGTATTGTGAACAAACATATTGACGAACACTGTTGCGTTCGGCTTTAGAATTCAAGTTTTTAACAACCGAATCGTAATCCGAACCACAAATAAATTTTTGCCCAATCCGAACTTTTGTTGTCACCCTGGCTTGTATGTATGTACCTCACCGCAATTCAAACTTGTTAACTGTTTAGTAACACACTGGTATGGATTAATTAGTTTTCTGGTTTGGCATGCAACGGCTCAAATTTTGGCATAACTTAAACTTGTGACCAGAGGTGACGTGTACAACACGCGTTCGACCAGAGGTGACGCGTGCAACACGCGTTCGACCAGAGGTGACGTGTACAACACGCATTCAACCAGAAGTGACGTGTACAACACGCATTCAACCAGAAGTGGCGTGTACAACACGCGTTCGCCCAGAGATGACGTGTACAACACTCATTCATGCAGCCAAATATAACATTCACAACATTTAAAAGGGAATCGCATTACAAATGCCAAATATACAAAAATATTTGAATTTCAAAAATGTAACAGCGGTCAAATGAAAATAAATATAGCAAGATAACCATATATATTTCATGAAGAATATTTGCTTTGTAAAAAACAAAATTTTTCTATTCAGAAACTTACTTCAAATTCGTGACCAGTGCCACTTTCAACTATACAAAACACGTATGAAAGTTTCATTGTACTTTGATTACAAAATGTTTGAATTTTCTAAACTTCTTTTCAAATCAGGGCCGTAGCCGGCATTTCATTTCGGAAGGAAATAAACATGGTTAAACGGTTGTTGAGAGCGAAATATTCAGGTTATTTTGCACCTGTAACGACACCTTTTTCGACTTGTTCCTGAAATTTCGTAGGATATATCTTCGTTGTATATATTATGCTCAGGGTGCAACCGGAATTACAATTTACCGGAACCGGAAACTGAAAAATACTTGACGCCGAAATATTCATTTGACACCGAAAAATTCATTTTAATTTTCTTTTTACCAAAAATTCATCGTGAAATAACCCGTAGTTGGAATAGGTATTCACTTTATCCGCTGTATTTTAGATTTAATCCATGGAAGTGAAATTTACCTTCGATGGTTTATTTTCGGCGATTGTCAACGTTTGCATACTATACTAATGAAATCTATTTTATTCTTATCGTCATTTTTTCAAAAAAATATCTTCATTTCAACCGACCAAATTTTAAAATCGCAATTATTAATGCCGCTAAAAATTTACCGGAACCGCAAGGTGAAAAAATGTCGGAACCGAAATTCTGGTTGCACCCTGACTCTAGTTTCAAATCTAAAACTTCTGATGATCGTTCTTGTTCTAAACATTTAGCACGCCGTTTTTAAAAATCATACAATAACACAAGCTATACGGAAAGATACGATTTGCATATCTAAAAGCCAACTGGAACGGTGCCCAAAATATGTATGTGGTGCGTTTCAGCTTTAATAATATAGATTACGAGTATATATAGGCCAGTAAAAGAAATAAACGCACTAGCGGATCCAAGTTTTTGCGAGGGGGTGACTTATCGGAAGGATGTAAGCCAGTGTTATAGACAGAGTGCAACGGCGGAACCGGAAAATTATTAAGAATTAACGTAGGCAGACACTTTTTGGCTCCGAATTTCCTAACCTTCATCTAAGAACTATAATTTGAACATATTTCAGGAAACGTTAGAAAAATTGTGTTCTCTGAAACGGGGGGTGACTACTCACTCCAGTCATCCCCACTGGATTCGCCCTTGAAACGCCGTTTAGTAAGTTACACGACAACTCGTGCTGTATACACATATACACTAGTCAGCATACAATATAAGTTATCCACAATCGTATGTAGCAGGGTTTCAACCGGAATTAGATTTTGTCGGAAGCAGAATTGGAATCAAATTTTTCTGTCGGAACCGGAATCGTAATCAAGTTTTAGTCCGTAACTGTTCACAGTTTCAGTAAAATTGTTTATATAGCTGACGGAATAAGCGTAACAACTCGGAATATTTACTAAGAAAAAACCAACAGAATAATTGCAAATTAACGAAACAAAGCGAAACCAGCAAAATCTAAGTTCAATCATCTTAAAAACTCATAACCGAAAAATCAGAATTCCGGCATCGGAAAAGCAGTCAGCCGGAATCGGAATCGGAAGTCAAATTTTGCCGGAATGTTAGCCGGAATCGAAATTGCGATGGAACCCTGGTATATAGCGAATCAACAGGCATTCCAATAAAACCAAAATAATACAAAAAACCCTGACCTAACGTTTTGATTGTAGTCCAAGATTTCGTCAATCACGAGAAAATGATATCTGATATGCCAAATTAGGCTTTAGTTATACTTTTAATTTTTTTCAATTCAAAACTAGTAACATTTCTTTGAATTGTACAGATTCAATACAACTGGAGCCATTTTATGCTTTATTTCACAGAATAGCCACCAATTCCCAGACTCCAATCAATGCACAGAGCTTTCGATATGTATACATAGAGTTCCACTAGTGAATCCAGAAGGGGGGAGGGGGGGGCGTACGCCCCACGTATGAAATTTTGTTGTGTTAAACTGGTAAGGTCCCTACCTTACAATTTTTTTACAATTTTTTCCCACAGAATTATTATGTGATAAAATGGTAAGGTCCCTTCTACTTTACATTTTTTCGCGTTCAGACATTTTTGGTGATAAAATGATAAGGTCTCTACCACCTTACAATTTTTGCATTTTATAACATTTGCCAGACCGCCCCCGTCAAAATTTTTTAGATCCGCCCCTGCATAGTTCGTATTTATGGTTGACAAAGGTTGTAGCCGCACCAACTTTGGCTTACTGGCCATGAACCGCAATTGATATTTACGATACTATCACTCGATACCCATACAAGAGCGTAGCCATGGGGATTTCAGGGGCCAAACCCCACCTCGGTTGTGATTTTTGCACAGGGGACTTTAGACACGATTCCAGCTTGCAACACAAGTCCCCCATCAAAATTTTGTTGAACATAATCTCTTTTCCAAAATCCTTGCTGCTCTCATACGATCCAACATAATAGCAACAGTTCAATATCTAAAGCCCTAATCACACGTGCAAGTTTTTGCTGTGAGAACTTGCAGCTGCAAACTGCACGCAGAACTTGCATAGCCACTGAGAAAGCGGATGCAATAAATTCATTAAACTTGCATGGTTATTCACATATGTGAACTAAATTTCTAGCAATGATGTTTAATGAATTATTTGCAGCTGCAAGTTTTTCGAACAGGATTTTAGACAAAACTGGCAAGTACAAGCTAGTTCTCGCAGCAAAAAGTTGCACGTGTGAACAAGGTTTTAATCAAATTTTGAAAATCATGAACATAGCTCATTCTGCGGAAACGGGTTATGCAGTACATACCCCACTCTATAACTTATCACTACGAGCCATTAATAAAGTTATCCTTGATATTCTAACCACTCGTTCAGCTAAATCAACCCACACGTTAAATACACGGCATTAACTGACACTTATGAGTATACGTATATACTTTCAAATCAACGTGAGTGGCTGCTATCACAATATTCTAATTTTCGAACCGACGAAAGGCGAGCTTCGAAATTTAAACTAATATTTTCGCATTCAATCTGCTCTTTGGCGACTTTTAGATCCGCAACTGCAGCAGTTTGTTGTTCTATTTTTAATAACCAATTACTAACTGATGATAGGTGCTACATGCATTTGAAAATATTGTCATAGGACGCCTGGGCTCAAAGTAGTGCATAAGCAATGAAAAAAAAGCTATACTAAATCGCATACAACACTATTTTTCGACAGCACAAACTTATAAGGCAACAATACCTTATGCAGTCATTCGAACAATTTAGACAGAAGACATTTGATGCCAATAAACTTTGAATTCAACCATAACTAATAAACATTGGTTGATGCATAATAACCAAAACATTTTTCAAATTTTTAGACTGCGTTTTGTTTACTATATAATACAGCATTTCTGTAACTGCTCATTGCCCCCAAAACAACTAGCATCGGGTGGCACGGCCTATCCTTCACGACAGGGTACAGCCGGAGACCAAAAACACCAGAGTCGCATATTGCAGTCAATATTTCAACAAACTTACACTTAATAATACTAATTTAGCACTCCGAAGCACGTGCCGGATGACGATTTTTTGCCGGAACCGGGAATGCGTTTATACTCTGACACAACATTATGGATGACGATTAGTTAATGCAAATGTATTATTAGTCAAACTCCGTGCAAACACTCGTTTACCCTTTTGCGACTCGTGCGCAAATAACTTTTGTTTATATTCCCACGATTCTGCCGTTTTGTCTACACGATCACTTTGAACGCCAAAGTCACCGCCGTAACCTTTTTTAAAATCTACAAAATGTACTTTTGTAACGTTGCGGTTTTGGGTGCGAGATTTGTGAATGTTGCCACAACATTTTAAAGATGTGGACGACACATTATTTTATACTGTTGTACAAATAATTTAGCAGATTTATTTAATTAGAAAATATTTGCTAATCGTTTTGATTTTTCTTTCCACAATTCTCTTATTATATTGTCAATATCTTGATCACTTAGTGTTTTATAATTTAATAACAAACAGGGATCTGACGTTGCTGGCGTTTGGTTTGAATTAATTTGTTGTCTGTGGGCAGCTGATCTCGAACTATCAGAGACAGTAATAATCGTAGGAGCGTCGCCGTTGTCATCTAATGTAATTAATGTGTTAACCGACTGATTATCTGAAATTTCTATAACAGTTATTTCCTCGCTATAAGCTGGTTTAGTATTTTCCATCGTATAAAATTATATGAAATAATACATAACCTGAAACTTTATGAAATAGATAACAAAATTACATCAGTTCGAAGAAATTCTGATGGCGTGCTGAATTTAATTATTATGCAAGTTAAGATTGTAGCGTTCCAATTTATTAGTTACTTAATCAGTGTTAAAAACATCACTTATAGGCTCAGTTGCAACAATTTAATTTTTATAGTGTATTAGTTTTGGACCTTTCTACGCAAATTGTAACGATTTCCCGCGAAGTCTTCATTATAATCTGGTCCTTGGATTGGTATATTTGCTTCAGGAGAAGAATTTGGGACAGGAAAAACATGGCTTGTGCGTTTAAGTCGTCTGATATTCACTCGTTTTTCATACATCTTTGTGGTTTTTGTCAGAGGCGCTATGTATGCTCCAGTACCGTCTTCAGTAATCCTTGTAACTCTGTATGGACCTTTCCACGGTCGTGCGAATTTACGAGTTTTTCCTTGTGATATGTATGGTACGTGCAAATAAACTCTGTCCCCCTCTAATATTATTGTTGATTTCACGCATTTCAGATCGTGATATTTCTTTTGCTTTCCCTGTGACGCTGATATCACACTACCTGCAACAGTCCATGCCTCATCTAAGTTCTTTGCAATGTTATATGTATAATCGTCGTACGTATTCTCGATTGTGGGCTTGAAATTGCCAAGGTTGATATCCAGCGGTAGCGTTGCGTCCCGTCCAAAATTTAAGAAGAACGGACTTTGTCCGGTTGATTCATGTTCGCTGTTGCGGTAGGCAAAAGCCAAATATGGTAATAAATTATCCCAATCTGTTTGTGCTGTATTAATGTATTTGCTAATCATATTTTCCATGGTTTGGTTGAATCTTTCTACCATGCCGTTTCCAGATGGGTGATATGCAGTTGTTTGTAGCTTTTGGATGCCCAGAAATTCACAAACATTCCGGAACAATTCAGAAGTGTAATTCGCACCTTGATCAGTTAATATGACATGTGGTACACCAAAACGACAAACGATTTGTTCAACAAAGATTCGTTCGACCCGCGTTGCTTTCATATCCGGCATGGGAAAACATTCAACCCATTTTGTGAACGCGTCCATAAACACGATTACATATTTATTTCCTCGGCTAGTTCGCGGAAGTGGACCGACAATATCCGATGAAACTTGATACCACGGAGACACAGCTTGTATTGAATGCAGCTCTAGAATTGTTTTGATTTGGGGATTTCGACGTGTTGTACATGGAATGCAACTAGCACACCATTGTTTGACGTCCTTGTATAAAGTTGGCCAATAGTAATTCTTCTGTATATTTTGCAATGTCCTTCGAATTCCCATATGTCCACTTAAAACGTGGTCGTGACACGCTCGCAATACTTGTTCTTTAAGAACTTCCGGTACAACCAGCTGCATGCTCTTTCGCTTTGATTCCGATTTGCGAAACAAAATGTCATTTTCGATGATGAATGTGTATTCTGCAGTGCCAATATCGGCTTTAATTTCCGGGTCTAACAATTTACCTTTGATCGAAATAATAAACGGATCATTCTGTTGCAATTCTTGAATATTGGGCCCTAATGAAGCCTCTTCTGATTTTTCAAATGTAATGTTAAAATTTGTACCACCATGTTCTTTAATCGATTGGAGTAGCTTATTACAAGTTTCACACTTCTCTGTTGAATCATTTATCAGAAATTCTGATGTTAACGGCTCTGGTCTTCGCGAAAGCGCGTCAGCGTTTGAATTTTTCCTTCCAGAACGATGATAGATTGTAAAATCGTATTCTTGTAACATCAAACTCCAGCGACACAGTCTTCCGTGAGGATCCTTTACTGTCAATAACCATTTGAGTGGTTGATGATCGGTTACTACTTGAAATTTCCTTCCATACATGTAAGGCCTAAACTGTCGAATGGCCCATACTACGGCCAACGTCTCTTTTTCAACTGTTGGATATCGCTGCTCCGTTTTAGTGAGAGTTCGGCTAGCGAAATGAACGGGGTGTTCCTTGCCATCAGGGCCATGTTGACTAAGTACTGCTCCAATAGAATGTTCGCTAGCGTCGGTTTGAATCGTGAAAATTTTATCGAAATCCGGAAAAGCCAGAACAGGTGCTGTACTAAGCAAGTGCTTCAATTTATCGAACGCAATTTGGCATTCCGCAGTCCATTCGAACTTTCGATTCTTTTTGTATAGTGCGTGAAGCGGAGTTGCAATTTTCGAAAACCCCCAGACAAAGGTTCTGTAGTAACTTGCCAAACCCATAAACGACTGGACTTGTTTTGGAGTGGTCGGTACAGGCCAATTAATAATCCTTTCTACCTTCGAACACTGCGGATAAAAGCCTTCTGGTGAAATAACGTGTCCAAGAAACGGTACCGTGCTGCGCCCGAACTGGCACTTTTTCATTTTCAATTTCAGTCCTGCAATTCGTAGTCGTTCGAACACCTTTTCCAATCGTTGTAATAATTGGTCAGCGTCCGAACCAATTATTAAAATATCATCGAGATACACAAGATATATTTTCCAATCCAAACCATGCAAGACAGCTTCCATCAATCTTTGAAAAGTCGCAGGTGCGTTTGACAATCCGAATGGAAGTTTGTTGAACTGATATAACCCTTCATGACTGACAAATGCTGTTTTATGTTTGCTACTTGGATCCATTGGAATTTGATGATAGCCACTTTGCAAATCCAACGTGCAAAAGTATTTAGCTTTATGCAGTGATCCAATAATGTCGTCAATTCGTTTCATTGGGTAGTTGTCTTTTCTTGTTACTGCATTTAGTTTTCTATAGTCAACGCAAAATCGCCAGGTTCCGTCTTTCTTCGGCACAAGAACAATTGGTGATGACCATTCGCTATTGGATCTTTCAATTACTCCAGATTTGAGCATTTCATTTATTTTCTGCGCAATTTCGGGTCGCTGCGACACTGCTGTTCTGTATGGCAATTGTTTAATTGGCCTTGCGTCACCGGTATCAATTTTGTGAGAGCAAAGAGCAGTTTCACCAAGATCGTTGTCGCCACAGGCAAAAACATCTTTATATTTCATTAACAGTTGCTTCAATCTGAGCAGTTCCGATTCGTTGAAACTGCAGTTTTTAACATCTAAGTCTTTTAATTGTGGGATTTCATCAAACTTTTCGATATTTATATCATCTGATTCATTGTTGAAACACCAAAGTTGATCGTTGATCGTCTGGATCTCTTGCTGGTGTAGACTGATCGATTTGGCAACATTTGACCGTTGATACAAAGTAACTGGAGCTCTCGTAGGATTTAGAACTCGTAGAGGAATGTCATTTTCTGCCGATCGAGAAGCTACCGTTGGTGCAATTAAAACCGCCTGTTTGTCGTATATCGTCGGAATTGGTTCGACCAAAATAATTCCAGTTGATTTTCCTCTAGATTGCACCGGGACTACAACTTCGGTTAGTGGTGGTATTGTGACAGTTTCTAACAGATATAACAAAGTATCGGCTTCGCTAAACCCAGCTTCGGTATTTAAAGAAATTTTTTGTCCCTCAACGTCCATATATTGATCTAAGTAATTTAACGAGAATTTGTTCATCTGCCGTAACAGATCACGGCCAATCACGATATCGTACGGAATAGCTTCTGCAACGGCTAGCGATGCTTGTAAATGTTTCTTTCCTACATTTACTTCCGTCTCTAACAGTCCTTTTATTTCCATGAAGTGTCCACTCGCTGATCGTATTTTGCGCGGAAAAGCTTTAATTGTTTTGTCGCTGGCTTCCTCTTGAAGAATTTGATTCGCAGCTTTGTTTGAAACAAGCGAGATTTGTGCTCCGGTGTCCACCAAGGCTCTATAAGATTTTTCGTTAACAAAAACATTTATTGTTCCATCTACTGTTGATGTATTATCGATGCCGTAAAGGTCGTAAGGCGCAAAACTGGGGTTAATAAATGGATTTTCCGCAACTTCCACCACTGTCACAGTCGATACACGCTGGTTATTTGAATTTGGAAGCGTTGATGAGGACTGTGTGCGTTCGTATGGATCCTGCTCCTGGTTTCTGCGTTTCGCCACATACGCTACTGGTACAGAAATTAAGTTTCGCGAGACGGACATGAACTGTTTGCTTATGGAATCGCGATGATGAAAAACCTTACGTATTGCCGTAATCGTGACATAGATGCAGCAGCCAAATATCCAGATTTGAGCGACATCAAACGAAGTGCCAGATAAGAATCCGAACATGCCTTTTTCTACAATACCGGTTGCAGTTCGTTGTGCTGTATCTTGAATCGAGCCATCTTCAACTTCCATACCAAGATATTTCAGTACTTTTTGTTGGTTCCCATATGACCGTATCATTTCATTAATTGGTACACGTGAATTAAATTCTTCCATTCGATACATTATAATCGGATGAAACACGATGCTGGGCAAAACCGATGTTACACTGTCGTAGACTTGCAATGCAGGTAACATTTGTGGCGTCATGGTTCTTTGGAGAATTCCTGTTGAGTTATATCGATAGGTTTTGTTTCCAAAAACAACTACTGGGCTTCCAACTTGGTCACAATCGATGTGGATTAAGTCATCGTTGTGTATAATATTTGTCGAAGTGTCTAGATATCCAGTTCGTGTTTTACTGCCATACGAGAAAGTAATTGGAATGCGTCCCAAACATGTCCCGTTCGATGGCATGATGCTAAACTCACGATCCGATAATTCAATACAAGGCCAAACTTCTATGATCTTTCCACCCGTACGAGCAGCCAGTTTGCTGGTTTGTAGCATAATTCGCATCGCCAGGGTTGGACTCGATAGAATTTGCGTTTGTAAAATTTGTTGAAAATTAACCATTGAATTGCATGTTGCAGTCATTGCGTGATCGAAAGAAAACGTTATTGCTTGCCTTGTATGTGCTTCTAGGGCCTGCAGTTGTGCTGCTAACTGTGATGATGTGACTGTACTTGAATTTACATCACGCTTGCGGAGTGTATTTAGCGAGCTTTGTGACTTTACCTTTTCAGATTCGTTTGACAGCAGTCGGAATGGTATTCCTTGATCGCTTTGCGTAATCTGCTCTTCGTTGCACGATTTCACTGTCTGAGGTCTGTTCGTTGTGAGCGCAAGCATTCCATCATCTGAGAGCCATTCCTTACCTCGCAGGGTTCCACTGATCTTTTGCCACTTTAAGTAATTACATTTCACCGTCTGATTCGTTTTCCAGATTAAAAACTTTCCTCTCTTAAGTTCGCAATGTCCTGAATCATAATTACAGTGTGAAACGTCTCCTGCAGTAGATTCCATCGCTTCCTCGCCATGTCGTTTGTACACCTTTGATTTACTAAGAAAACAGTTTGTACTCGAAAATTTTTTCCAATAACAACAATTTATTCCACCACCTGGGTAATACCACTTGACATTATTTCCCGTTGTCCAGATATCGCCATCGAATCGCAGCGTACCCGCAGAACATTTCTTGTACCGAAACATATGTTTGCATTTTGCGTAATCCATGGCTTCAACAATTGTATTTGACCGCTTTAGATTTTCGTCGTTGAAGAAATATGTGAACGTTTCAACTACTTTTGTTATTTTTTGGCACAACCACGCGTCACTCGCAAATTGCAGTATATTAGGACGGTAAAGCTGTAGTACTGCTGGACTTGGCATCGCACTATTGTCAGTGGATGTTCGTTTGCAATCTGGTAGAGGGGGGAACTGCCATAGATGTTTGTGTTCTCCATAATCACATAGCAGAGGGTTCGGAAATTGTTGCGATGCCACTGAGGCCACCATAACGAAAATCAAACCAAGAAAACAATCAGTAACGGTCGAGCCCAGAGTTTTCGTTGGTGCGTAAAATTTCTTTGTTATACCATTTATATTTTTATGTATTTCTTCATTTACTGTATCGTGTTCGCCGTCAATTTTATCTGTTTGCGTCGAGATAGCGCGCGTTGATTCTTTTTGCGGAGCACTTGTTACTATGTGTCGTTTGAATTTCACCACCCCTTTGCTCGGAACTTGCGTTTATGAGGCCTTTGGTTTCCGTTGACGCCGCGTTTGAAGTTGAATTCATCATCGCCATTTGTGCATTACCCTGTTCTTTTACGTTTCTTTCTTCAAGCGGCATTGGAATAGCTGGAAGTCGGCGTTGTTCTGGTGCAGATATTCTTTGAAAGTTTTGTCGTTGAATTCGATCTCGAACATTTCCTAGATCAGACCAGTTGGCTGCACTTGCTCGACAATTACGCGTGTTATGCCCGTACAATTGGTGAAATTCACAGAATTGACGTGATCGACAATTTATAGCAATATGTCCAGGTTTTTTACAAATGTGACACAGCGGTTGTCCGCTTTGCGAATAGCGTTGCTCTGGATAGGTCATATGATCATTGAACGTAGATTTTCGATAGCGCGGTACATTGCCAATGTGACTTTTGGCTTCAATTGCTTCAATTCGTTTGAACAATTCTGTCACCCAATCAGGTTGTGAAAGTGTAGGTCTTTTGATGGAAGGCATTTGATCGTTACGTCCGTAATTTGCGTTGTGCTCCAACCGTTCGAGACGATTTGCAAAATTGTCTGCCCATACAGGTGCTACATTACAGTTTGACATCTCTTGAAGGCTAGATTTTGACGTTGAACCTGTTGTTTCCATTCGTTGAAGTCGTTTCGAAATGTCTTCTAGCGTTTGATATAACTGGGGTTGAGCTGACAACTTGTTTTCGACTCGCTCAGCAGCAATTATTGCTTCAGCCATTGTTTTTGGTCCCATGACTTTAACTTCCTCGCGAATGTCAGCACGTAATCCTGCGATAAATTGGTTACGCAAATTTGTGGTTTTCTCGCTTTCGACAGTCATGTAGCTAAGCGCGGATTTTGCCAAATCGGACAGCGCCTCTGCATATTTCATAACAGTTTCGCCTGGCCGTTGCATCCGCCCGGTGTAACATTCGCTAAGGAAACGTTTGCGATCCTCGCTCAATAATGCGTTGCTAAGTGCTGAAACGGTTTTTGTAAAGTCGGCTTTTGTATCTTGATCCAGATTATTGAAAACGAATTGAGCATGGCCTGCAAGATGTGCGCCAAGTATGTACGATTTGTTTGAGTCGGACCAAGCATTTGCATGAAATTTCACATCGAATTCGTTTTGTAACCAACTCAGGAAATCTTCGCCTCGTTCCCCATGAAATGTCGCAATGGATATGTTTGGTCCTCGATTACTAGTTTCAACCGGCATTGGGCGAGTAAAGTTCTGTCGAATTGCTGTAGCAACGGTATTCGTGATTTGCTGTTCGAGATTCTGTGGTTGTTCAACTGAAATTTGGTCAGCCAGCGCTGCAAAATCGCCCGCCAACTGTGAAAAAGTTCGCGTAAATGTTTGAAATTTGATGTCCAAATCGTGTAATTTGTTTTCGAATTGATTTGTTAAACGGTTTAAGTTAACATCGACGGTGTCAATAGTGCGTTGCAGATGGCGAAAATCGCGATGATTTTCGGCTGAGGACGTTTCCGCTGAATAAGAAATTTTTGCAGGCTTTACACGTGGCGGTTGGACGTGAAATTAAAAATGCAAAGTTCAAAAATCCGACGTTTGAGAGTTCTGTCACTAATAATTATCCGAAAATTGCGGGTCCCATCGTGGTCACCAAAATGTAACGTTGCGGTTTTGGGTGCGAGACTTGTGAATGTTGCCACAACATTTTAAAAATGTGGACGACGCATTATTATATACTGTTGTACAAAAATTTAGCAGATATATTTAATTAGAAAGTATTTAGTCGTATATTGTGTAATTTAATTGAACCCTGAATGCAATTGGGTTAAAACCTTAATTTGGAGAATTATGATGAAATTTCAAAATACAAGGGCTCTAATTATGTCAAGGTTTTTTGTTTAAAAATCAATCAGATATGTCTTCATTTTAAACGTAGATATTTTCATAGCGAAAATCAGTCGTGTGCTTTCGTAACAGAGCTAACAGTTTAAACGAACATTGTTTTTCGATCGCATTAATTAAACGCAAAGTGATCACGCAAAATAAAGTCACACCGTTCGGTATAATGCCAATATAATCGTCAATAATTTGCGAACAAAAGTAGAGATAACCGCGTAGAATCTTGATTAATTGCTCAAACTAGGTAAAGTTAATATTCAGCCAAATTCAATATAATTCAGTTAAAACCATTCGTGTGCAACTGGCGATTAAACAGCTGACGAGCCATAAATATAATAAACATTCGAACCATGAATATAAATTAACGTTCCGCTGCTAAATATCTGACGATCTGTGAATATGATTAACATTCCGCTACTTTCATATATGTACATTGAATTCCACAATAAAATGCAAATTAACTGTACGGATTGCAAGCGTCGTAACTGTAAGTTTCAGAAACACATTTTCGAATAAATAATTTGAAACATTGCATTTCAAAGATTCTTTTGAGCTAAATCAATAGAAAATCCCTGAATAAAAATAAAAAAAATGCAAGTTTGCGACACTTTCAGCTTTTAAATTTATCGAAAAATAACAAATTTTCAAAATTTCACAATGAACCAACAAATAATTATTCAAACTCAAATCTTATCGTTTGAATCGCTTTCTGCAAAACCCGCCAGCTTTCTCAAATGCTCTTGTGCCCTTGTACGCATCACACAATACAAAGGTAAAGAGTAGGTTTAGAAAACGGTAAAACAAAGGTTTGGGCACATTTAAGCATTTTCCTAAACCTCAACTAGAGCCAAAGCGTTTGGGGAGGGCAGTGTACAACAGCCTCCCAACGGATTACGGGGAAATTTTTGAACTGGACTACATCTATTGCAATGAGCAAAGTTTACTGCTTCGTATCCAATGCTTGTGCATTGAGCAACACGCTTTCTGTTAATGACATATGATTTAAATCTTTGGAAGAATCCGGCACAAACTCCACGTGACTGTGCAACCCGAACCAAGGGCATAGCCAGGTGTGGGAGGAGTCAAGCATCCCCTGAACAAAATCCCAAAAGGGGTATTAACAGACAACACCACCCCTTTGCGATTTTCAGACATGGTATCAGTTAATCCCCGCCTTTGAAATATTTTTACAGAACCTAAACTGCTTTCATAAATCCTGGCTATTCCCAAACCACGACAGTTCTGTTACGATGCAGATTATTAGTTCATGCAAATTTTGAGTTAAAAGTCACGAAAACACTCGTTTACCCTTTTGCGACTCGTGAGCAAATAACTTTTGTTTATATTCCCACGATTCTGCCGTTTTGTCTACACGATCACTTTGAACGCCAAAGTCACCGCCATAACCTTTTTTAAAATCTAAAAACACTCTGGGGGAGGTTCGATTATATACCAACTGCCAATTCGTGTTCATGCAAATTAAAACAAGCGCTACGACCAGTTCTTAACTTCGTTTTTTACAAAAATACCAAGCTACAGTAGCCTCAAACCCTTTATGAGTTATACTTGACGCAGATCAAACGCACCGTGCCAGCTTTTTGGGAAGTTTCTCACCAAAATTTTGCTAGAAATAACGCCTAAGTCTGCAATAATAACCATCACACGAACGATTATTAAATCAACAATACATGGGGCATATCAAAACGCTCCCGCACCCCTCTGGCGGGATATGCTGATGGCAAAAATGCATCTGACGTAACCCCACCTTTCTGTGACTCGTGTACGGCGAGTTTTTGTTGATAATCATAGCCGACTGCAGTGTGGTCAACCCGGTCGTCGCTCACGCCAAATTTCCCACCGAAGCCACGTGTGTAGTCTGATAGAAATTACACACGTTATACATATTAGTACACATACCAGAGGGAGGGGCGTTCACATGGGCTCTGAGCTCCACCCCGCCCAAAAAATGCGTTGTAGACGCCTGGACAACTCTTAGAGAAAAAATTACTATAAACAGAACAAAAGATGCATTATTAGAGTTACGCTATGAATCCGGTATAGTCATCAAAAATTAAAATTATTATAACACAGGTTCCCTCACAAATTTCGAGTGTTCAGGTAACCCTCACAGTTACCACCGTCTTTTACAAGAGACGCTTTGAAGTCATTGGACGAAATTAATGTTAAAGTGATAAAATAATCAATCCATTCTGTCTCCGGCGCTTGTACTCTCAAATTTGTATAGAACCTATTACAACCTGACGCAAGGTCTTGTAGCTTTCGAACCAAGCATGGTGATGTTCGAAATTCAGCAAATTTTTGTCGTTTGATTAACACTACTAATATATATGCAAATTTTGAGATTCGCCGCTTGCGCGGTTCGCTTGTTTAAAAACCAATTACTAACCGATGATAGGTGCTGTACACAGCTGAAAATACGCTTTTTAATCCCAACGTAATCACGATTATGAAAGGTCTGTCATTACGAACCCACCTTTTTGTGATTCGTGTTTCGCGAGCTCCTCACGATGTTCCCACGACAGCGCTGATTTATCTTGTCGATCTTTTTGAACACCAAATTTTCCGCCAAATCCAGTTTTGAAATCTACAATTCAATAAATTCATAAGAAGTGTCTTAATTGAAGTGTTTACGGCAAGATAATGCAGGCAGTGCGTTGCAGTTATGAAGCTTTAAGCAAGTACGTACAAAATTACAAATAATACACTTACCACGATTGTGCCCTTACAATTCCTTTGAATTCTACTAATGTAGCAAGTGAAATATCTTTAATTTTACACCGATGAGATTAGCAGCATTACGCAAGGGCCTTATTCACGTGGCGGTACTTTCATTCTCTCAACTGCACATCTTAAACAACACATTGTACCTTTTTGTGATTCGTGCACCGCAAGATTTTCTTTATGTTCATAACCCAGAGCTGATTTGTCAATTCGATCAGATTCTACTCCATAACTGCCACCAAAGCCTTTCGCATAGTCTACATTGGAAAACACACGCACACATATATAAATTGTAGGATATACGAGTAACGCTTTTTTATGCGTGAATCTTTCTTGCAACTGAAAATTGGAGTTGCAAGTTTTTAGCGAAAATTCAATCAAAGAACAGGCAGCTGTTATTTGTAACGAATATATGGAAAAAAGCAGTTAATATACACGAATAGCCAGGGCGTCCGCGGAATTTTGAGAACGACAATCCATGATTTTCCTGATGAAACTACAATTTTTTCACTGATTTTTGTGGAAACTAAAAATTTCCCTGATTGAACACCTGGTTCAAATGTAAGTTTTAGCCTATTACGCTAGGTTCAGAAAAATAATAAACAGTATTGTGGGCGTAAACTTTGCTTCGTCCTGCGAAAGAGCACCTAGGATTAAATAACGCAATTCCAATTCCTATGACGGGCAAAAAAGCTTGTGCGCAAAAAATCAAAAGTGTTTGTGTTCCTACTTCGAAAGGGTATATAGATTAACTACGCGTAGATCGGTGTCGTTTTGACCCCGCTCCTGCAAAAGATATATACGTTCATTTTAAAAATTGACAATTTCGCACTAATCGGCTAAGTTATTTTTCTGTTTTCCCTGGTGAAATCGCAAAATTCCATGTTTTCTCTGATCTCTCTGATGAGCGAACGCCATGGATTAGCGTAACAAGCCGAATTAAGTTATGATCGTTGGCTAGATTGATAAAACATAGGTTAGACATATATACATACATACACATTTATTGAAGTACAAAAGTCTGCAAATTATTCATGTAATTTCATGTCAACATTTAGGATCAAAATTATAATTCCTTGCCACTACTTGCATCTGCAAGCTACACGTGCAAATTGCAGCTGCGAGTTTTCGCTAGAAAAAGTGGTACATGTGAAATTCAGAACAAAATACTCCTATTACCCAACCAAAGGCAAAATTCGCGTTCATAAAAACTATGATTGGACAGAAGTTACTGTAAAGTATGTCAAATTTTAATGAAAAATCATAATCGACCTTGCCCAGATAAGCTAAGATTACGTACCTTTCTGAGATACATGTTTATCAACTTGTCCTTTATATTCGAATCCCTCAGCGCACTATAAAGCAAATAAATTACATGCATAGCAATTTTTATTATTAACCAGTGTTCATTTGTATTAAGCTAAACATGCAAACAACAACATCTGCAATTTTTATTGCTTACTCAGAACTAAAGCCTGTCTATTATAGATAGCTTAGCCAGTTTATTTTCAGTATAGAGTACACTGAACAGAACACATAAAGAAATAAATTGAAACTAACTCTGTCCATCCGATCTTTTTGAATACCAAATTTCCCACCGTATCCTTCAGATGCTTGAGGACCTTCTGCTAACAACTTTTGTTTCGTAATTAAGTCGTTTTTAACCACATTGTCACGTAATTCATCCATCCTATAGGCAAATACCTGATTAACACGTCACGAACATTCGCTACACAACAAAACTGTGGGAAGTAAAAAAATCCGGAGCGTATTAAAATTTGAACGATGGCAGAAAGTACATGATTAAATTTATGCGTAGTTTACCCGTTGATGCCGCACTCCAACCCGATTATCTGTAATTTGGGAAGCAGGAGATGAATAATTTACATGACAGCTGACAACAGAACAGAAACTAAATGTGAAATTCGTACACGTTATAAAATTTTACGGTGCTTAACATCTTTGTCATTAGAACCAATTTACTGTTGCATATTTTGAGACTATCGAAGCACAAATCATTTGTTTTCTGTCGCAGTTTAGGTGTACTTTCACTAAGCTACCGCGATCAAGAACAATGCTAATGGCTGTCCGTTTCGATTCGCACTTCTATGATATATAACAACAGCAGCGGGGGATTTATAGCTGTGCAATACAAGATTTACGTCTCGTCTTACCTCACCGCAGAAGCGTGACCAGACCCCTCGATTGTTTTCGCGCCCCACCTGCTATCTTTTTCCGAAACATCGTTCTACAAACCCATCACATCGTTACATCGTTTTGTTTAGTGAGCCCCGAGTTTCGTAAGCACTGGCGGATCCAAAGGAGCACGAAGGTCTAGTTTTATCCGAGATCAAAAAATGTCTTTATATGTATGTATATTAAAATTTTATGCTAGATTGTATTTATTTTTTTGCTCGCAAGCTATTTTCGCCAAGTTACAAAATGTATTTATGGCAACAAATTATCGCAATTATGTAAAAAATAGTATATAACTCTAATATGTACAATGAGTCTGATAACTAACGTCAAAGCAAAGTAATTACCGCCAACTTACGACAAAATCCGGATCGGTTTCCCAGTCTTCTGCTCCGCTGCTGGGATCGAACTTCACCTCGTGCCCTATTTGAGCTTTCCACATTACTGCATAAAAAATAATATATACCGAATAACTAAAAGTAAAATATGGCAAACTGCAACTAGTGTGACCTGCCCTCTGGTTAAAGAATAGCACCATTTTGCTAAATTATTTCCTTATTCATGTCAGGTATTGCTCAACGGAATACCCGAACGTATAACACATGTACACGTAAAAGTTCTGATAGTTGAAAGCCATGTAGTATTAGATTTGAAACAATTATGCGGCTCCGGCTGGATATTAAATTATACAGCTCTGGTTTTTTGGTATCCGGCCGCACAGTAGTAATAGTTACTCAGTATTCACAGCGCTATTCAGTACACTGGAAAATATCACGATAATAGTTAATACAAGTAGCTGTAGCAGTTCCACGATACAGTTGATAAGCGCGTTAGCCCGGATGGTCAAATGTCGTATGTTTGAATCCAGCGGCGGTCAGTTGTTTCAACTCTTCGCACTGACAAATACTTCATGCATTGCTCATAAGACCGTGCAATCTTCAATACAGCAAACAAGTTTACTGCACTACTTGTTTTTGAGTTCTGTTGCTGCCAGCCGAAATGTTTGGTGACGTGCACTAAGTTAATAAAATTGAACAAGATGAGCAACAAACACTGATTTGATGATTCTCTCACTGTTTAAACACTAGCTAAGCAATTACCAGTATTCTTTAGCAAACCACCACAAACAGCTTCAAAGTTTCAAAGCGCAGCGATTTACTAGCTTTTCAATAGGGTGTCAATTTAGCTAACGGGGACAGCGACAAATCTAAAGTTTTGCACATAAGTATCAAAGCGCTTGCAAAAGGTGTTATGATAGGTGCAACGGGAGAAAACAGATAGAGGTTTTGGTACACGATAGCACCGCGTTATTGTTATGTAGTGATCGTCAAAATGATTTCTCGTATGGTCCACCTGAACTATCTGATTTGTTTCAAAACGCAAAACAAATTTACTAGTTATCTTCAGTCAAGAGCTGGTGAAATGAGTGTAGCCTTTTCAAAATCGTATTTTTTTGAAAAGGAGTGTAAATAAAAACTTCGAGAATTGTTCAAAACGTGTGCACAAATTCAGATTTTCCCTGATAGTTCTGGAATATAAATTCAAATCATTCCCTAATTGCTTTATTGCATAATGCAAGAGCCCGAGTAAGGCAACGTCGTCCTGTAGGTTTGTGTTCAACTTTGGTGAGTGTTGTGATTTCTCAAACCTGGGCCCAACAAAAGTCCGGGACCTATAATTGGTAATTAAAATATTGCGATCGGCTGAACTGTTATATACAATTCGTGCGCTGGACAGATGGGCTGAGATTTTTTCCAATTTTGTGGAGTGGCGCGGTTTTATGTTTGTAAAAAACGTTAAATGTATTTCCCTTCCGACGCGGCTAGAACTAAGTAAATGACGCTAGTTTGGCTAGTTTCGAATATCATGCTTATCACTAGTCTGTACAAAAGTACAAATAGTAAAGAGTTTGCACAATGGCAATTCTTAGTTCCGAATGTTTTTTGCAAAATATTTTACTTTTTTTGTTGCACTGCGACATCGTTTTAAATTACACAATTGTTTAATAATCATAAAAATATATAGAAAAGAAAAATGAACAGATACAGAATAACATGCGGTCTGCTAAAATATCAAGGTGCCAGGGTACAACCGAAGGTCTGCCTCCGGCTTCCGGCAGAAAATAGGCCTTCGGCTCCGGTAGAATTTTTGCCAGAGGTTTCGATAATTTCGGTAGTAAAATTTTGCATAATTTTGCAAAAATTATCTGATTTAGCGCATTTCGATTTACTTTTGTCACAATTTTCAGGAAAGAATTTCCGAAATTTCGCAGCAAATTAGCGTAAATCCAAACAACTTTACAACATATTGCAGATATTGGCTGAAATTAACTAATTAACCATCATTTTTACGACTTAATTTCGCCTCACCCCGACTCCGGTAAGTTTCGTTGACCTACAGCTCCGGTATTTTTACTTCCAGTTGCACCCTGCAAGGTGCAACCGGGGATATTCCGCCAGAAAATCGACCTACGGCTCCAGTAAAATTTCTGCCGGATGTTTCGGCAATTTCAGTTTTCAAATTTTTTATAGTTTCACAAAAATGGTATCTTTCTGTGCGTTATACTGCATAAATATTTGCTAAAATTAGCAAATTAATCATTACTTGAAGTAATAAATTTCATAGAACATCGATTGGAAGCAATTTTAAACTTGTATGAACCAAACAGTTACATGGCCACAAATTACACGAATCAGCATCCCGCATAAAATCTTTGCCCAATACATATACAACAGGGCTGTTACAGTAGTAGAAGCATAAATCCTAAGACTAAACCTTTACACTATATTGCAGTTACAGAAAATCGTTCCGCCCCTGATTTTTAACATGAGCCAAATTTTTAACGTTTATTTTTCAAAAATTGGAAAGAAAATTGAAAAACGGTCTTGTTAAATGTTCGCATTGGAAGACTTGAAGCTTTCTTGATGGCTGCTTTAACCAAGAGTGTATACTGCAGGCTGTTAGAAGACCACGCAACTATCTTATTTTGGCGTGGTATCCAGGAAGCATCATCGGATATGGTTTAAACTATAATAATTTATTTTGCAAATAATAATAACCTTATGGTTCAGAACTCATTTCATTAAACTCTTCGCATTGATCTAATTCAGCGGAAACAATCTAAAATTTAATAATACGCCAAACGAAGTACGAAACTATTGTAAGTGCAATACTTTAGCTACTACTTATTTACACACCACCAAAAGACAGCAAAAATATTAATATTCATAAAGTTAATATTGGTCTAATTAAATTTTGTCTATCTCTCAAAAATTAAAAATAATATTAAAAATAATTTTATTACACCTTCTGTCACTCACCTTGAATTGACTAGACATTGCTGTGATACAATTTCGTGAGCGACAAAAATATCCAAGCCTATACGTCCCACAAATCGGAATGTGAATTGCTTTGAAGCTTAAGTTGATATAAGGCCGACCTGCTTCATCGCTATCTGTTGACCAGCTATTAATGATATACAGCCAAGTAAGTACGTCACGATATGACGTAAAATCGTTCTGAAACTTGAACACATGGACTAGCATTCTCAAATTACGTACAGCACCTATCACCAGTTAGTAATAATATTGTTGCAAACTAATGAACCCATGCACTTGACGATGTCTATTTTCAAGATTTCTGAAGATGTCGGTTGCAAATCTAATCCAAAATGTACTGATTTTCTAATATCATCATTCTTTGCTTCGAACGCAAAAGACCTACCAAGAAGTGTTAATAGGTGCGACAACCATTTGAGAATACATACATAGCAACATAGAACAATCAAATTACGTTTAATTTTTGGTAACAAATACCCCTTGGCTCGACCAAACAAGTTTACCATTATATTTTACATGTAGATAGCGACCAGTGTTAATCAAACGGGCCGTGGCCAAAAGCCTAAGCCTAAACCTAAGTGTACGCGTAAACATTATAATACTAAACCACAGAGTCTATAGACAGTCTCCCAGCGGGCGAGTCGAGCTTTGAAATACAAATAACTCTAGGTACAAAATTTGCTAAAAGAATAATTATTGGTCTTAAAACATGCTAAAGAGTGCTACTTTAAAACGAGTACCGATGTCCTAAACTCGAACACGCTATTTCTACGCCATACTAGGAAACACGAGAATAGTACAGCGAACACCAGAGCCAAATATCACCACATACCTTATAAATTCCAATCCAATCAAAATTAGACTGATCAAAGTTGTCAAAACGCCTGAACGTACAAATATTGTTCTGATTTTCCAACCAAACTTCAGACGCGTTTGGATAGACAAATTCAATGTCACGTTGACTTTCATCTGTGGTTGACTCAAGATCAAACTGAAACATACAATACGTAATACAATATAATAATAATAATAAGAAGAAGAAGAAGAAGAAGAAGAGGAAAATAGTAAAATTCATCATAATAATAATAAATAATAAAACAAAAATAGTAATAATCATAATAATAATAATACCATCAAAACTGACATTGCGATTAGCGTCATGTTTGGCTACCTAATTCTGCCTATAATTGCGTTTGCAGACGTACACAGCTTTATATTAGCATAAATTTGGAAACGTCGCACCAACGACATATATTTCGCGAAGCAGTCGTAACTACTTTCTGCTAACAATAGCTTACATTAACCAATCAAATGCATACACATATATTCAACAAAACCAAATCATCAAAGCACAGACATGGAAGATATTAACTCATTATACAAGTGCATTACCAAAACTGCTATCCAATTACCTTATAGCTTAAAACAGCGAAAACCGGCTTATGGTCGCTGCACGTTAAATTCATTGCCATCCCATACTGTAGAACATTACAGCTTTTAGTAGTAGTATCAGAAACGTTTGCACAGTCTTTGTCGGCGGCTTCACTTAGTTTATACAAAACTCGATCACACCACGAAGGCACGCGTCTGTAACAAATAAAAAGTCAGCTAAATTACAATTTAAACCCCACGGCCCAGACGGAGTCGTACCAATATTATGTAAATCCGGCTGAAAACACACAAAGACGCATAAAAGAACCCCCGATTGTCAAATTAATCGACCTAGCCACAAAAATCAATTATAGCATTTTTAAGCATGCAGTCATGACTATGCGGTGCAATAAAATAATAATACCATTTGAAAACACATATTCATAGAAGCCTTCAATTTTTAAATTTAAGCTGTTTTCTGACTTAAGTCAAAAATCGACTCAAGCCAAAGATAGAGTTAAAAGGATGTGTTTCTGCAACCCAGTCATCATATAATATTACTTGAGATCGTATTCTGATGAACCAATAACAAATTTATACGATGGTTGGAATAAGAGTTGGGCTTCGCTGAAGTGTTGAAAAGCTTTGTTGCCTTCCATCGCGACAGAAAGCTAAAAATACAATAATTTCCTGTCATAACAAAAATTCATAGCAAGCTAGCGCAATCGAAGAGTTATAAGGAAAAACTAGGTGTATCATACTACTTCTTTCGCAAAGGATAAGGGTCAGGCTATCCTGACGGTCCCGGGGTCAGGGGCTATGCAGTACCATGGACAGAACCAGAAAGCTAAATGAAGAAGTTTGAAGCTGTGTAAACTTGTTTTCAAACACTACAACTGTACACTGCATTAACTTTTTCCGACAGGCAAAATGTCACGTGACGCGATGTTTTAAAAACGGTACCGTACTCCCAGGTACACGCTTACGCAAGAGGCAGGGTGCAACCGGAATTACAATTTACCGGAACCGGAACCGGAATTTGAAAATTTTACCGGCACCGGAACCGGAAAGTGAAAAATGCATTTCACCAAAAATTTCATTTTAATCTTATTTTTTGCTCTATTATTTGTGAAATAACCTTAGTCGAACATAGATATTTATTTTATTTGTTGTATATTAGATTTTCGTCGTCGACTGAAGTGAAATCCACCATCAATGGCTTATATTCGGAATACAAGTGGCTTTCTAAAGAGATTCTTAAAGATTAGCAAATTTAAAAAAACGGCCAAATTATAACACCGGAATTTTTAAATCCGGTAACAATTTACCGGAACCGGAACCGGAAGGTGAAAAAATGCCGGAACCGGAATTCCGGTTGCACCCTGGCAAGAGGTACATAAAATTTGAAGTTTAGTGTATTTTGCTGGCGGCCCCGGGACATTCCTTATAAAAACTATAAACCGCAGCCTCAGAAAAAAATTACCTGATCATATTTCCTGAGTTCACTGCAATCTCCGTTGTTTATCATTTGCAGCGCTAACGCTGAATTTACACCGTCCACTCGAAAATTCAGATCTCCAAGACAGATCACAAGCCTTAAAATATTTTACTCAGATGCAAAGTTAATTTGTTCGATAATGTTTAAGATACTCTTCAGTACTTGTCTTCTCATATTCAACGAGTTTCTCCAGACTAAAAACTTTACGGCAACATAAAATAAAGCACATAGTGTTTGGGAATATATGCTCCAGCTTTTTGGTTCCGTAACATATTACAAGTTTTAATTTTCTTACAGGAATGACCGGGATATCCGGTTTCGGTTAAATAGCCGGCAAATACCCACATCTGTAACTGGTTCCGGTGTAAACCTACCGAATTTCAGATATTTGCGGTTGTGACTGAATGCCGTAAACTGCATTTTACATGTGAAAACACTACTAGACATTTCGATGCGATTGGATTTCATGAAAATTCAAGAAGCTTACGTTTTCAACGATGAAGCGAATTGAAAATTTCAAACTAACAATTAATTCTAAATCAATAAACATACACTTTTGTTCAACCGGACGACAAATTAAATGCAAAAAAAGATGTGCTGAATTTCAGAAGTTCACCATTCGTCGTTTCGCAAACCACAAGACTTGTCACCAACTTATGCTATTTGCTACACACATTTTAAAACAAATAAAACGGCACAGAATACACGTACCCGTTTGAAATAATAGCATTTGAGTCAAAATTAATCGAATCAATTATCCAATTGTACTGCTGAAACACGTTTTATTATTAACCTGTAACGTATCAACAAGCTAACAGCACTGGTATATAATAATCATGTTCTTTTAAGCCGCAGTAGAACTGTCGTTTTAATCTCAATAAGAATGAGACGGGAAAACAGGTCACGTTTTGTACAATGTTTATGCAACGTCACAAGACGTAATACATACTACGATGCACATAAAACAGTAAATACACAAGCTAAATTCAAATCTCCTACGGGATTGACAAAAACAGCGCACCTCAGATGGTACTATAAAATATTTAACTGCCTATCACAGCAAACTGTCAAACATATACTTTTATGTCTATATACCCCTCCCTAGCGAGGACTCAAAGGCACAAACGTGAATGTTAAGATGCAAAAATCACACCTTTTTTCCTTTATTTTCTAGCTCCCCCAGTTGCTCCTGTACAAAGCCACGGATTTTCCAGCCTTAGACTTGCCAGCAACCTAGAAAAGCACTTAGTTAAACTAGGTAAAAATATGAAACCATAATTTTGTACTGTGACTTACCTGATACCTTACGGCAAGTTGTTCTGCATGAGCTTCCAGATGGCAACTGATAAATGTGATGTGCTTCTGATTTATTGTCAATCGAAGGGCGACTGCGTTTTTGTTCCGCTAGAAACATATTGCACGTTAAATTTGTGGCATGAGGTCAAAAAAAACCACAAAAACAGCATATATGTACAACAACATTTTCACGTACTGTAATGACCCGAATAAGAGTCATCCCATATTATAATAACTGGTTCCGCTTATGTTTCTCCATTTATTTAATAAGTGGTTCGTATTTACCATGTAACCATACCATCCAAGCTGGACTGATTTCGTTTCAACTTTTTCTACATATTGAAGCAAATTTCGTCTGACATAAACTTGTAAAACAGTGCCAAACATTCTTGTGTGCGACTCCTAAAACACAAAAATTAATTATTTATTCACTTTCACAAGAATTAATCGTAAGAAAAACTGTCAACCCAATTATTTAAGTTCAGTTAAAACTGTTCTTAAAAATTTAACAAATGACTGTGATATGCCAAGCGTTGATAGCAAAGTTTAAGTAGGTCACACCAAACCTGCTCACCCAACTGCAAGAAATGTGCACCATATCGTGCTTAGCGATAAATTGGTGGAACAGCGCCGACCATGGATCTGTCTGAGTTGCATTATCAATGATAAGACGACCGACAGACCAATTTACTTCCTGCAGCCTAAACCATTATAGTTAGGTTTTAGGAAATGATCATAGAAATAGAAGCCTAAATGTAAAAATTTGTTTCATAGATACATACACGGGAGCGACTGGATATAAAATTACAGCCTACCGGAACCAGATGTTTACCGAACATTGCAATTAAATTTTTGTACGACTGCAAGTATTTAAGTTGTGCAAAAGTATATTGTTTGCTATTCGATATAAAATACACCTTTATCATGTTAATTTAGTATATATTACTTGCTAATTTCTATCTATCTATACATCATTTATTCTGCTAAATCTTATTAATAGAAGGGCATTAGTACTGTCGGTGTTTCTCAATGTACTTCTATATTTCTATCATTTCTAACAAAAGTGACATGTGCTATAAACCATGGCTATGTATTGAGCTATAGCATGTGACAGCTTTTGCGATAAACGTCCGTCAATATAAAATACCGAAGCAAGATATCAATCTCTTGCTGGAGTCGAATATTTGTTTGCATCCTGAAGACGCATGTATTTAACTTACCCGACCGCTAATATGTCGCAATCCAAAATGATATCAGCAAATGCGTCAAGCGACAGATCTGGCAGAGGGTTTTCTTTTGAAACATTCCACGTGATGATGCTTATTCTAATTAAAATACAATGTTAACAAATGCATTAAATATATACAACACATCTAGCACAACAGTTATGTATATATTTTTGTATTTAGTATATACCTTAAGTGTATATGCACATAATGTTGCAAGTTTCAGAAACTGGATAAATGATATATAGCAGTCTAAGAATACAAATCAGCTAAATGCGAATTACTCATGCACAACGCCGTACGGTGGACGGTGATAGGCGGTAACCAGGGTGCAACCGGAATTCCGGTTCCGGCATTTTTTCACCTTCCGGTTCCGGTTCCGGTAAATTTTTACCGGATTTAAAAATTCCGGTATTATAATTTGGCCGTTTTCTTAACTTTGCTAAGTTTTAAAAATCTCTTTTGAAAGCCACTTGTACTCCGAATATAAGCCAATGATGGTGGATTTCACTTCAATCGACGACGAAAATCTAAAATATAACAAATAAAATAAATACCTATGTTCAACTAAGGTCATTTCACAAATAATAGAGCAAAAAATAAGATTAAAATGAAATTTTTGGTGAAATGCATTTTTCACTTTCCGGTTCCGGTTCCGGTTCCGGTAAAATTTTCAAATTCCGGTTCCGGTTCCCGTTCCGGTAAATTGTAATTCCGGTTACACCCTGGCGGTAACGTACGGCGACGGACAGCGAGGCACGACACGACATAATATCACACTAATCCAGCCAAAGGCGGGTCAATAATTGCAGCCGGTATGGAAAAACCCGATTAATTTACTATCAAAATTGTGCGGTACGCGTATATAACAATTTACATTACAATACACTCTATATCCAGTTCAACTAACCGTAACCTAAATACTAGCTTATTTTCTTTCTTTATCTTCAATAATTGTAGAGATTCTAATGAGGATAAATGGACCGCCCGCGCTTATGATAAAAATCTACCATTTCCTTTAACATAAAAACACACTTCATCCGTTATTCACGACATTCACTCAATTTAAAGTCACACACACAGAGATCTAAACATTGCCTAAATACTTACTTCATTCTGATTCAGAAACTTGGAAATCAAAAATACGCATTTTAATCTCTGATTGAATTAGGCGTATGTATACCACTAAATAGCCACTATATCCCTACATCAACAGACACATACGTACGTACATGTATAAAAAGTGGCGATTTTGGGAACCTGGCACTGTAAGCTCTCATGTGCAGTACTGCGTGCGGCCTGACACACGGTGGTAGGTGGCGAACGACATATGTTTCAACATTTTACCAAAGTGCAGCATCATAATGAGGTTTATTTATTTCCATACATCAGCATGTCGCATCGTCAGTTTTTAAACCTGGTCGTGTTTCGACCAACAATTTTTAGCACTAAGTTGTAACGTGGCAGTTTACCATTGCTACCCCATCGTTGCCAGTACATATCTCGTAACTGGACAATCTGGGGTACGAAGGTTTATACTTTTGAGTGCATGCAGCTGGAAATAATTGCGTTCTTAAAAGGTGTCAACATAGATTTTCAGTACACCACGATACCGCTGAGCCACCTTTTTGGCTAGGGTACGACGGTTTTTTTCTGACTTTGAGTTCTTGTAGCTGATAATGAGGAGCGTTCTTACGAGGTTTCGATCCCATGACCGAAAGATTCGCAGTCCAGCGCGCTACCACTGAGCCACGCCACCTCACAATCAGCTGAGGAGTTTTCTGGTTTCTATGCCTATAATAAAATTACACTCACATGTATCATGGTTCTTCCATGATTTGCCGCTGCTGCATATGAACGCACTACATTTGCATCAGTATTTTAACCCATGTGCAGCATCTGCACGAGGTTTTATTTGGCCTCCATGCATCCGCATTACACACTAACAATCAGCAGCTGAGTTTTAGGTTTTTATCTTATAAGACCTATTTACGGTGGTGCTTACGAATGTAACAAAACTCCATTTTATAAGTCAACGTCTATAACATCTTACTGCGATTGCCCTTTTGGGCAAGTCAAAAAGTCCAAGTATCCGATTAATATCAGGTCCTGGTTCCGGTAAAATATTGCTGGTCAGATTCAAGAGAACCACGGTGGGCATAATTATGTTCAACTCAAATACGGTGTCAGTGCCAATTATGCCCTATTCACACGCGCAAGTTCTTAATGCGAGAACTTACAACTGCAGATTGCATGTAGAACTTACCACTATTCATCAGCCAATGAGAAAGCGGCTGCAATAAATTCACTGAACTTGCATGGTTGTTCACATATGTGAACTAAATTACTAGCTTATTTTTAATGACTTATTTACAGCTGCAAGTTTTTCGGATGCGATTTGGGACAAAACTTGTAAGTGTAAATTACAGTTGCAAGTGCCGCAAAAACATTGCACGTATGAATAGAGCTTAAATGATTACACTTTAATACGTACATTGATTTTTGTTGTTTATTGCATAACAATACATGCACACTAGCTACGTATTTAAATTGTCATAACGCAATTGAACTCATGAAAGCTGCCGTTAAAACATTTTTCAGTGTTCATTTTTTCGTTTGCATATAGTCAAAAGTACTAACATGTATACGTTTAGAAATGTTTTGCAGAGTACATAACTTTAATTAAAACTAGCATACTTGAAGGTGGTCCTTCTGGATTTTTTCATGGCTTGCACCAGGGTGAAACCGGAATTACAATTCACCGGAACCGGAACCAATTTTAAAAATTACTGGAAACGGAAGCGGAAAATGAAAAATACATGACATCGATAAATTCATTTTCACTTTCTTTTTTTGCAATATTATTGGTGAAGCAACAGTAGTTGGAGATAGATATACATGTTATCAGCTGTATTTCAGATTTGCATAATCCACAGAAGCAAAATCTACATTCAATGGTTTAGTTTTGGCGATAGTCAAGGTTTTCATACTATACTAAATAAAATTTATTTCATGTTATCGTCATGTTTTAGTAAAATATCTTAATTTCCACCGACCAAACTTTAATAGCGGAAATTTTAATTCCGGTGAAAATTAACCGGAACCGGAACTGGAAGGTGAAAAAATGCCGGAGCCGGAATTCCGGTTGCACCATAGCTTGCAATATTGGCAAAAAGTCCGTTTTATGTATTGTATTCGGCGGGAGGACAATAATGCATGTTCATCCAGAGGGGTTTTCGGGGGTGTACATCTACCCGTCAGAAATTTTTTATGACAAAATGGTACGGTCTCTTTACAGTTCCGGCTCAGAAACTTGGCACATATACAACATATAACAATAATAGCGTTCCCTAACTTTTGTCAGCCCGCCCCTATCAGAAATTTCTGGATCCTACCTAAAAGGTGTGTTCTATCTACACCACTCAAAGCTTTCGCTGTGAACAAATACAGTGCTAGACCTGTTAACAAATAGTTCATGAATTTAATTTTTAAAAGATAACAATAATAAATTAGCATAACTTAACAAATTTTACTATATTTTGCAATTAAAACTATATTTTAAATGCTATATTTTTAAAATGAAATATATAATTTTTATATTTGATAAATTTTTGCAGTAATTTTGGTTAATAGTAAAATAAAGGGCGTTTCATTGTTGTTGGATTAGTTTTTAGGGTGGATTTGTTTAAATTTTTTTGGAAAGTGTGCATATATAAAATGTCTGCATTATCAAGTGTTATGGCGTTGCTTGTGTTGCGAATTTTAACCGCAAAGTAAAAATTGAGTGAGCAATTCATTAGCGTTTTTGCAAATGTGACGTTTACATTTCGTTTTTAGAGCATTATGACCAAATCGTATGCGCAGCAATAGTGGCTCATATAGAACAGCGACGGAACGGTAGTAAGCATATTCTTAAGCCAAAACCTGAGCCTAAGCCTACGCAAAAAAGTTAGTCTAAAGCTTAAGCTGACTCCGTTACAGCCCCGTCTAAAAGTAACATTCACTGTAAATTTCAGTAAGTGAATTTTAACTCAGAATAAATTGAGTCACGCAGTCTTTGAGCTGGTTTAATTCATTCTGAGTTATTTTACTCACCCAGAGTCAACACAATTCAGAGTAATAATCAACTAAATTCAGAGTGATTAATGTTTACTGATATTAATTAAGAAACCAATTCGCTAGCTGAATTGATTAATCAACTCATCGGAATTTACAGCGTTGGTCTAATAGTCTATGGGAAGTTGCGTTTCTTTACTAAGGCGTCACTTGTCTTTCTAGTAGACATACCTTAATACTTCGTTAAAATGATCGTTAAAGAGTTCCCAGCTTCCCATCTTGCTCGTCATCAGTGGCTGCATAAGGTAGTTGTTCAGAGAAAGCAGCGTGTTAAGGTGTCAAACCCTTTTTGTGAAGACAGTCCTACACTGTAAAATCCGAGTGAGTTGATTTTACACCACATCCATCATCCCCGCATACCGTTTTAAAAAGGCTAGCTATATTGTTATTGCGCAACTGTATGCGGACACATTCGCTGTAAATGAAAAATGCCCGCATAGAGTTCATTGCATTGCCGGACATTTGTATACAGTTTGCGCATTAAGTATATTAATAGCATTATTTTGTTGCTTTTTGCATGTTGTTGTTAAGACATGCACAAAAAATGGCAAAGTATATATTTTGCTAAAATTTGAATTTCCTTACCAAAATTTGAATTTTCCAACCAAAATTTTAATTTCCACCAAAGTTTGAATTTTTTAAAATAAAGAGTAATAAAGGTTAACTCGACGGTTTGCCGTTGTTATGCATATTAATTACTAAAATTATTTTAAATCATCCAGAAATCTTTAAACAAACTTTGGCAATATATCGCAGATAATAGTGTTAAAATATGCGAATTCAGCATTATTTTCACTTTTTACATCCAGATAGCAGCATCATTAAATAAAATATTTCAGCCTCGATTTTTAAAATTCAAAACGAACATACAAAACGTGTTCTCATATGCTGCTACTTTGTACAGCTGTAACATGGCAACTTTTCTGTCACACTTGCAGGAAAACCCTTCAGATATTCAAGCTACGGCCCTATCCATGTCTTTTACTCGAACACGGCTCAAAACCAGAATTTTGTATTAAAATTCAGTCCTAAAAATTGCGTTTGGTTTCTCGCTCGCTTAACCAACGACGCTTTTTGGCGATTAATATATTGCGCCAGCACCCGTCACATAATAGTATTTCATAGATCTGCAAAAAAGTGTCACTTTTCGTTCACAATCGATTTGTGTCACGCCGAATTTGTAGTACACAAAACATTGGAACGGAAACAAAATTTGACGAACAATTTTCTTGGAGGTAAAGACGCTTGCTTGGAACATAATCTCTTTTACATCTGACCTTTAATACGAAACGCCAACAATGAAAAAAATAACTCAGAAAAAAAACGAAAGTTTGTGCGGGTCGTAGACCAAATTTAATATTTCGGGAGACGAGAATCTCGCCTAAAAGCTTCCATAAGCGACCGTTGTGAGCAAGAAAATTAGTTTAACTTCTGCAACTTTTTTTACTTATTTTTTTAGAGTTTTTTGAGAATTTCAACAGGGCCAGACACTGCTTTCTGTTCCCTGCATTTTTCATATGTCCCTGAAAATAAATATGTTGAAACAAAATATTTCTTATTTTTTCGCAATTCTAAAAACATGGCAGTTGATATTAAAAACGAATGAATATTTGATGTGCAAAATTACAACACAAACAAACTTTTATTGTTGTCACAGTCGTTCATGAGACGGAAATAACAATGCTGTTATGTGTTCTATCGGAAATACGCCACCATATATAACTCGTACCCCCACTCCACCTCACCTGCTCATGATATATTATATTCTATTTGTTTTGTTATATTTATGAGATTATGAAATATTCGCATTCGATTTAACAAAACACTTACAAATACTCTGTAAATTCGAATGAATTGATTAATCAATTCAGCTTGCGAGTTGGTTATTTCTGAATTAATATCAGTAAACAATTAACTCACTCTGAGTTGAGTTGACCGTTTCGCAGAGTTGAGTTTACTCTTGGTGAGTTGGTTAATTAACTCAAAATGAATTGAATCAACTCAAAATTTTTAAGTTCTAATAGTCCTAAGTGCAGACTGAGCGATTCAGCTTATTCTGAGTTAAAATCAACTCATTGAAATTTACAGTGTATGTAAATCGATGGTTTAAAAATCGATCAGGTGTATACTTAATCCAACGTTAAACGAGCTTATTGATAAACCTCAGCGTAAAGAACAGCGTATGGGTGACGCTATACTTTTGATGACGTCCGGCGCCGAACGGTGACGGACGGCGCCGTACAACAAGTATAGCGCCATCCTAATATTGGCGCTACCTTAAAAGTACTAACTAAAAGCTTAAACTAACTCGATTTAAGTTTAAGTTAACCTAGCAGTAAAGTTTCTAGATTAACTAAACTGATTGGTAGGTTACGGTTAATTGTTTGAAATTTGATATACTTTTTTAGTTTAATCCAAACTTGAATTCTAAGAACTCCAAAGTTTTTTAGCAGCACTTATATCTTAAACTAAAAATACGTTTAGCTTAAGCTTGCCCTTAAAACACAAAAATATGTTAGTTTAAATTAAACTTAAAACTCAAGTTTATTTAGTCCATTCAGCCATTTAAGTTTTACTTAAACTCGTGTTCAAGTTTAGTTAAGCTACAATTTAAGTTTCAGTTTTTGGACGGTACTTAACTACTCTGCATGCCTTGTGACCCTTAGTTATTTACTAAAAATCTGATTCCTTGACGAATTTTACAGTCTCGAAGGATAGTATAGCCAGCGCACCTGGCCAAAGGGGCTAGCAAGGTTGAAAATTTCTACGGTGGCGCAAAATTTTTCCAGGGGGAGGGGCTGAACCCCACGGCCCCCGCTCTGCTATGGGACCGGTTCTCCGTCGTTTGGTTTGTTATAGCACATCTGTTTAATACCGCCTGGAAAAAATCGACCCCACGTTCACGATTGGTTTCAAACTTTGGCCAATGTAAAGAACAGAGGCGGAACATTTTAAAAACATATTCCTAAGCCTTAGCCAAAGCCT
>JASANG010003517.1:0-60036 GCA_030248215.1 Enoplolaimus lenunculus | reverse complement strand
ACAAGTAACGTTGAAAATTTTCTAGACGGGGTCCAAAATTCTTCGTGGGGAGGGCGCTGAGCCGTCATCGTCTGACTGCGGGCCCGGTTGAGCGGCCACATTGTCGCAGAAGCTGCGAACCAAGAATATCTAAACCTGGAAAACATGAAGGGTTACAGGCAGTGGCGGATCCAGGATCTCAAAATGGAGGAGGCCAAAATTTCACAGGTAATAAACTTATTTTTGACCCATACTGTAGTGACCGAAATAAAAGGGGGGGTCCCCATTTTGAGTCCCAATATAATTTTTGTCGAGATTCTGTTGGGGAAGCCACGGCCGGGGTGGCCCCCCGTGGATCCACCATTGGACAGGTAAACAAAGAAAAAAAATCAATCTTACAAAAACGAAGCACAAGGAGTTGGATGTTACTGTGTATTTTTTATATCAAATCACTGACATGACAGGTATTTTAATTAAGAATTCTAGGTTCAAAACGTTTGAAAATGCTAACATCAGGCTGTTATCGGATCTATAAACCAGAGGGGGTTTGGGGGAGTAGCCCGCTGGAAAATGCTCGCCCGTAAACCCCCAAAATGTTTATGTCCCTCCCTTGTAATGTAAGTAATATGAACCCTATTTTGACTACCATGGCATGTTAAGCTGGCTAGAAAAGATCAGAGGCAGAACGTTTTTCGCGGATCTGCAAGAGGTTTAAACTTCAGCCTATATTTTTGCTTACGCTTAGGTGGAAGCTTATTTTTACGCTTAGGTTGAGACTCTAGGTTTAGGCTTCGACTTAGGAATATGCATATACTACTGCTACGGCTCTGTTCTATACACAGATTCATTAATATCAGCAGGCACTACATATCGCTCACATCTACACGCTTAACGTGCAATAAGAACAATTACATTGCGCTTTGAAAACGTTTACGGTTGGTTTGTTTCTACAACACTGTCTGCAGCATGCTTATTTTAAGAATAATCTTGATTGATTAGATGTTTGATTTTGCAGAACCTGGTAAACCAGATTTGAACTGTAGTATATTTATTCAAACTTGGATCTCAGCCATCAGTTTTGATAACTGAACCAAGGCAGTTTATGGGCCAAACTCCATTTTTGGTGATTATTATTCAAGAGCTTTGAGAAAAATTTTCAAGTTGCTAACACATGAAATGCCTTTCGATGTTTTTATACAACGTGATAACCTAAAATCAAGCTTGGCCTCCAGTTGAATTTTTAGAAAAAATTGATACATTTTGATTAGTATTAAATTAACGTTAGCGTTTTTCAACTTCTGCTAACGTCAAATTTTGAAAAATAATCTCAGCTTTTGTCACGTGAACAGATCCGAAGTCAGCTTAAAATATCTTGAAGGACAAAACAGTTTTACAACAACAAACGTGGTTTTGAGTTCACAAAACTTGCAAGCGGGACTAAAACTATTCTTGGAGAGGCTAAAATTTTTGAGTTTACATTTTAAAAACCGAATTATATATTCAAAAAATTAAATTTGGGTGTGCAAACGATGATCAGGGAAGGTCAAAACAAGCATGCGAATAAATTCGAACAGATTAAAGCTCACTTATGCAAAAAATTCCATATCACATTATTTTTGGGCGCACACCGGCTGGCGGGTGGAACCGAAAGACCCCAGAACTTTGCATACATGTCACTGCATAGAAAACAAAATTATGGACAAACGATAACCCTACCTTGCAAATTAAAATTTCATACGACTTCCCCTGTCATTCGCTCGTGAGGTTTCTGCTACCATCTATATATTGCGGTCTTGTGCAATACGCACACCCTACTATTGCGCCAGGTACTGTGCAACCTCATGTTAAACTGTTCAGAAAGCGAGCGTAGCAGAACGAAAAAAATTTTTGACATCCAACAGGTTATGTTAAAGTCTGTAAAAGTGTTTTGCTCATTTCTCAAACAATTTAAGGTGATATACCCCCCAACCCTAGCTATAAACACTCCTGGACGGGCATTATGCTGCTCGGGAAATGATAAACACAATGGCGGATCCATGGGGGAGCCACCCCGGCCGTGGCCCCCCAACAGCATCTCGACAAAAATTATATAGCAATTTTATGACAATAATTCGTGGTTTGTGTGCGGGTCAAAAGTAAGTTTATTACCTGTGAAATTTTGGCCCCCCACTTTGAAATCCTGGATCCGCCACTGAATAAACAGTTGTGCATGATTAGAATACGAGGTTCGTGATCATTAATATAATGAACGGAAAGCATACGAGAATGTAAGACTTGTTTTGTGTGCTTAACTGCCAGACTGAAGCGATATTAGGCCCGTAACCATCTCAAACCTGTATGAGAGTCAAAACAATTTTAAAAGGGAATACGGATACGAAGAAAGGACCCGGGGACTGATATTTATTTTGCTCTTCACAGTTCTTTTTCCCTGTTATACGGTTACAGTACAGACTGTTATTTATTTTAAGTTTTACCTCATGTTAGTTGGACCCAACATCCTTTTTTTTTGTATATTTTCGTTTGGGCAGAACTGGCTTGCTAGAACTTATGGACTCTATCCAGTAACGGAGCCTAAATAGGAATATATACAGTCTTTTGTTTAGGAGTCAAAATGGAGACCTCACCTTCCTTTTTATTGCCCACTCTATTATTCGGGTGAGGGGGGATATAGCACCCCGAAACTTCCAAGAGACGAGAAAAGGGGTACTTCTACAGGCTTAGCAAAACCTACAGATTATCTCAGAGTTTAAAACATTCTTACTTCTAAACCAGACTGTACAGTCTTTAACTGAAATCTTGGCTACGCACATGATGGCTTCTAGGGTCATGCGTACATACCGTGGTCCAGGCCTCCTCTGAAAACAAATTGTACAGAATCGAACCTGGTCAAATCGTTCGCTATGTAGGTATCGGTTGAAGGAAATATCGCGGACGAAGCGATCGGGAATCCAGCAGCTTTACTGTCTGAAACCTGCGCCTAACTTCAGTTTAGAAGGTACATATCTGTGTAATCGAATGGAACCCAAGTTTGTTCTAAAATTGTGTCGCCAGTCAGGATGCAACCACAATTCCGGTTTCAGTAACAAAAATTCGGTAAGTTTCACTTTTGTGTGCCAGTATTAAATCCTGCATAGTTTGACTGGATTGTGCGGACAAATTTTGGTACTTTCGAACTAACCGGTAGAAGTCGGACGCTGGCGAAATCCTAAATTTTCACCACGTCTCTTTAACACAGCTGTTCAACGCGTTTTAAGATAAATAGTGCTTAAAATTAATTTTTGAGTATTAGTGATTTTTAACGTCCCGGTTCCGATAGAAAAACCGGTATTGTTTTGACTTTCGGTTTCTTGTTCGGTATCATGTGTTTTTTATAAAATCCGTAAATCAGTATGGAAACTTTAAAGCATACACAATGTCTGTTCCACCAAGGACCTTTTGGAGTTTGGCACAATAAAATCGACACAAAGTGTAGATGGCTGCAGCGACAAATTCAAGCCCGTAGGCCGTTGCTCGCTCAACATGCTATGAAAGGTGCTAAAAATTTTCAAGAAGGGAATTCAAGGAATTGCGGAGACTTACAAGCGAGCTTGAAACTTTTCGGAAGAGCCATAATATTTCTAGGGGGTGCTAAATTCTTTCGCCTAATATTGAACTGGAACCGGAAATACGGTCACATCTTGGGCACGAACCACAGCGTACGACTCGTAGACGGGCCCGTAGCCAAGGGGGAGGCTAGGGGGGCTTAACCCCCCCGAAAAATTTTGGCCCGCCTAGATTTTCAACCTTGCTTGTAAGTCACTGAAAACCTTTAAATGTCCCTTCTGAAAATTTTTAGCCCTCCCTAGCAAGGTTGGCTGGCTACGGGCTTGCTCGCAGGTAATAACCTCATGTAACAGATGGGCTTAATAGTATATAAAATGCTAAATTAGTCAACACAAATCCATTGTAAACAGAAAAAAACCTCGCACAACAAATATTCAAAAACATCATTGTTGCTAAGCGGCTTCTGTAAAGACAAAAACTAAAAACGAACAAATGTGTATTCAATACACTTGCTTTGAAAAAACTGTCGTTGTAGAGCTGATCCAGGTTGGGATAACGGGTTATATGCCTTTTTCAAAGACTGCTGTACTATAGTCAACACCAGTATTGAATGATAAAGTTGTTGAAAATGTAATTTTCGATCGAATATGAGGACCTTAAGACCTCGAAAAATCGAATTTTCCAGAACATCAAATTTAGATGTGGAATGATCAAAGAGGTCATGAAAAGTTCACGTGTGCGAAAATTGTCAAAATTGAAGCATTTTTGATCAAACGTCATCTCTGAACAAAAAATACCGAAAACACCTAGGTGTTATACAGTAGTTGGTTTAAGGAGGTTTACAGGTGTGTGTTTCAATTCAGAAATGATCGGTTGTTTTCAGCTTAAGCTGTGAAACTCTAACATCTGAGTTTTCAGAAACACTTGACATTTATGCAACATAATCAAGTGTTTTGACGTAATGCAGAAGATCAATTATAAACAGACCACGTGAAGGCTGTTCTAAACTTCCCCAGTTTTCAACGTTTTAAGGTACACCGTAACTTAGGTTTTGGTTTGAAGTTAGGTTAAGGTTAAGTATTATATGCTGAGGCTTAGGCAAGCGTAAATAGCAATATTAAACTAGATGCTTCAGATAATCGAAACTAAAGCAACGGCCACAGTAGATTTCGGCGCATAAAAAGGTAAACATTTTGCAGTAAATAATGCCACAAAGCTGCTTAAAATGCAAACTAGACGAAACCTCAAAGGAAGGGGGGGCAGGGGGCCTCAGCCGCCCTGGAAAAATTTGGCCATCTAGCAAATTTTTAACCTTGATTGCAAATCGTTGAAAACCCTTGTATGCGCCTCTTGAATATCTTTTAGCACCGCTAGCAAGGTGAGCTGGCTACGGACCTGCTATGTTAACACGTAGTGCACTTAATTTGACGAATACGAAAGTTTTTAATGTTCACCATCAAGAAAATTAGCCTGCCTAATAGTGTTGAATACGTCTGAAACAGTTTAAAATCAAACATTAATACTTAGCAATCACTAAAACAACGTTAAGCTCTACCAACCCGCCTAGCATATTGTTGGATCCAATGGAACCATCCAGGCCTAGCCCTCACATCCAGACTCATCCTTCCTCGAAAAATTGCCACTTTTGTTGCTGCTCCAGCAGTGTAAACGCCCTATCCAAACGGCTATAGCTAAGGGCTGCGCCAGTTGTATAAGCATATTCGTGCATCAAGTGTAAAAATCTAAGCCTACCCCTATGCTTAGACGTAAGCCTAAACCTAACCCTAAGCAATACTTTTCCACTGTGGACAGAAAACCACAAAAGTACCGAAAAAGTCCGTGTCTTGGCCTTTAAACCATCTTTTACCCTGCTTGTAAGTCGACCTTGTTGAGCTCGTGACGCCATCTTAAATAGTAGTAACTTGTACTGCGCTAATTTTAAATTCATTAATTTCAATTTAAATTGCACGAAGTGGATAACTGCGATCAAAAAATCCACGCAACTGCACATAAAAAAAGCCAAACACGAGAAATACGAAAAGCAATCGTTGATCAGTACACGGATAACCACTGAGCATACAAGAATGTGTCCTTAAGCCAACAGAGAACAAACCAGAAGACACACAATACAAGCTTTGCCAACCCTTGTAAAATGCTATATGCTTATGTTTATATTCGCTACAATGACGTCATTTATACACTATAGCTTAGGTGGGTACAATATCTGTGTCGAACACATATAGTACCACAGATGAACAAGGTCCGTGAAGCCCAGCTCAAGTGTCTTACGGACCCGTAGCCAAGGGAGAGATGCAGGGGGACTCTGCCCCTCCTGGAAAACTTTTGGATCCCCTAGAAAATTTTCAACCTTGCTTGTCAGTCATTGAAACAATGGTATGCGCCTCCTGAAACATTTTTAGCCCCCTCTACCAAAGTGAGCTAGCTACAGGCTTGAGTCTGAATCTTACTAGCGGGAGGGAGTAAAACAATTTTGGACTGGCATACAGTGAAAACAAGCTTATAAGCGTCCCTAAAACTGTTCTAAGGGAAGCTAAAACATTTTTGCCTTGCTCCCGTGTGGCTACGGACAAACGACGAACCGAATATCTGACGCCTTTTCGAGAAAATAACGGCTGGGGTGCGATTGCGGAAGGGATAACAGGGTCTGGAGCTCTTTTTATGTCGTTTTTTTTCATCTGCGCTTGCATATATACTCAAGCTAATAGGTTTCAGGGATTGCTAAGTGTAAAGAACCCCTTTGCAGCCTTCTCGAAGCTTCTAAATTGGACATTGCTGATAGGTCTGGTACACTCGGGCCCGTAGCCAGATAGTTGCCAAGGGCTCAGCCTCCTTGAAGAATTTTGACCCGCCTAGAAAATTTTTTAACCTTGCTTGTAAGTCATCGAAAATTCTTGCATGCCTCTCTTAAAAATGTTTAGCCCTCCAGCAATGAGCTGACTACTGGCCTGGGTACACTTCCCATTAATCTTTCGCGCCCGTAGCCAGAGAAGCCTCAGCTCCTGGAATAATTTTGCCCCCCTAAAAAACTTTCAACCGCGTGCTTGTACTAAGTCAACGAAAATTCTTGTTTGTCCCTCATGAAAAATGTTTCGCCACTTAGCAAAGTGAACTGGCTACGGACTTGCAGCCTGTACGCATTGTGCAATATTGCTTAGAAAATCGATTTGCTATACCCAAACCTAAATCCTAATCCTTTTCCTAAGTCTCTATCTAACTATTTACCGTACGCGCCAGCCTACACCTTAAATGTGGGGGTGTAGGAGCATACAAAGGTTTCTGATGACTTATGAGCTAGTTTCAGCTTCCCTCCTCCCAAAATTCAATTTTTTGTATGAACCATTGAAGTTGTTTCGAGTTTTCCGTGACATAATTTACGCCAATGTTTTTCTCATATTATTGTGTTGACAACGAGAACAGCGCTTTTCTAGTTCAGTTGTCAAAAGCTGTTTTAAGATGCACCCCTCCATAATAAACACTTATTGGCCCAGAAATTTGTAATAAAACTATTGCGCAATAAGCATAAAAGCGGAGTTCTGCTGTAATTTTTTTTACTCTAAAATCCAGCATTTATTTTTGTAGACAACTTCCATTTTTAACTATCATAAAAACATAAACCGGCTACTATATGAAGATTGAAATGTTTACTTTATAGGAGCAGAAATAGGAGATGGGGACATATCCTCTCCACTTTTCAATACTGGGGAATCGCCCCCCCGTATTTCTTTGTCGGAATATGAGCCAGCAACAATCAAAATCATTTTCTGCGACATTTGATGTTCTCTAACTCAACTACTGTTAGATTCTTGCTCGTGTCGCGAGGTTTTTTCTAGGTATCTGAAAGTTTCCTTGTGGCACTATTTAAGGGAGCCGTTTTAAGGTCATATATTCAAACCAGATTTGTTGCAATCTGAAAACTAACATTTTGATTTGCAAATGCAATAACAAATATCCGCTCTGTTCTCGTTTGTTTCGATTGCAGGATTTCTTTATTTCTTTCACTATACTGCTACCTCAGTTTTGCATACTCGGTTGCCAGGATATTGTACTTATTTATTATGGGCGCCAATCCCGGGGGGTGAGGGGGTCACTGACCCCCCCACATTTTGAGTATAAAACTTGGTAGGCGTTTTTGACCCTCTTACTTTTGAAAGACAAAAACTTGACCGGCTTATTAGTACCAAATCGTCTGACACGCTCATTGTTCGAAACCTGTTCATCACAGTTCATGTAGCAACTTTACACATGTCTATTGGCTACGTATAAGCATATCAAAAGTCAAATCTATACCTGATAGCTTTCTGTCAATGAGTCAAAATTTAGCAAAATGCAGGCACTTAGTATACTTTTCTCTTTTAAACATTAATCATGTTAACCAATAGCACAGGGGCTTCCCATTTTACAATGTGGAACCCTTATGACCAGGAGCGCAGCGAAGCCACTCTTGTATGGCGGCTAGAAATTAAACTGTTTTGGTAGGAAAATCGCAAGCATAGTTTTGGCTCGGAAAACTGGAAAAGTGAAAACTTCAGACGCCTGAATATTCCACAGGCGTGTGAATTTTCAATTTTTCTAGTTTTCAAAACCAAACTTATGCTTGTGATTTTTCTACCAAACCAGCGGAGTTCCTAGCGGTCGTAAAGGAGTGGCTGCGCTGCTCTCCTGGTCATAAGTTTTACACCTTGGAAAACATGAAACCCCTGTGCTATACATGGGCCATCATAAGCTTTACGCCTTGGAAAACGCGAAACACCGTGCTATACATGGGCCATCATGTTTACTGGCGTTGTATTGTTCGCGTTAACAAATTGTGGCGCGATCAATCATCGCTTCTTGGAAAGCGTGAACATGCATGTCTAAATTACTGAATTGACCCCCCCCCCCCACTTTTCAGAATAGATTGGCGCCCATGTTATTTATGTATTGCAGTCCTTCACAAACAGAAGTTTGGCACGACAGACAGAGTCATTAGTATTTCTGTGTTTTCGCTCATTTAGCGGACGATTCGACTTGGTTCACTACTGTATTGACCAGAATAAGAGAGGGGTAATAAGAGGGGGTCCCCGTTTTAGTCCGAATCAATTGGAGTCCGTTTCCCTAATAAGAGTCCGTAAGCGGATAGAGTCCCTAAACCGTAATTAGAGTCCATAAATCACAATTAGCCCTAATTGTAGCACATAAATGACCCCAGGACCAAATAATTTAAGTTCGAAACTTTAAAGTGTGCTTAAATTTTGAAAGTACATTCCTAAGTATAACCATGAATTATCGTTCAAGCTATTGACACAAGACAAATAAACGTTTAATTTAACGGATAATTGCAGTACCGGATATATATCAGCAACGAAGGGTGGCGGAGCGTGGTTTAAAAATAAATAACAGTCCGTAACCGAATAACAAGGGGGTACCCTCTGAAGAGGCCAAATAAATATCAGTCCACCCTCTTATTCGGGTCACTACAGTACCCTGGTAAAACTTTTGGTAGTCTGAAAGTGAGCTCGAAAGGCATAGATCCAACCATCGGGCTGGTTTGGTGTGTTGAACTTCGACCCCACCACTTTTTGGGCAGGGGGGGTGCAATAATAACAACTTGACTCCCTTTCTCTGGTTAAAAACTAATTTTACAACTTTAAATTTTGCTATATTCCAATGAAGTTATTAAAGTTTCTTGAATTTGACGTTTATATCAATGAAAAATTTTGCCTGCCCTGCGGTGCAATGCATATGAAACCAACATATAGCGATAAACGTGGTCATACACGATATGATGAATGTGTTCACTCCACCCTGACCGTTTTGGCAGGGGCTCCGGGGCTCTAACCTCAATCAATCAACATCATAAAAGTTGGTTGAGTTTCCTCGCTGTAACGTTGCTAAGTTAATTTTGCCAAGAATCACTAATGATTTTATTGACAACAGTGCACAATATATTACACTTGTTGCGCGGTACAAAATGTACCAACTCGCGTTGCGTTATGTAGCCTCAAGCACACAGCAGAATTCAAAAATCACAGTTGAAAACTATTTTTAGGTTAATTGTCCATTGAGCATCGGGAGTTCGAATAGATTCACTGTACGACTGGGAAATTTGGCTTGACCTAAACATCGAAACATTCTTCACTGTAGCCTCGCAAGAATAATATTTTCCCCAGAATTTAATAGTAAAATTACAAATCTGGTTTCTAGCTCGCTTTACTTGATAGGTTTTCTTCATCGTTCCTCCTCTGTTGTGACTGGCGGCGTGGAATGTCTGGCTTTTACGTCGTCTTCCAAAGGGATGCAATCCAAATTGAGATTCGTTCTTGTGCGCTGTGCTCGGGAAAATTTAGCAAATCGCGTCAATGTCGAGTTCGATTCAGTTTATAACGTTCACCCCATTTTGAGAGTTTGTCAATTAAAATTAAAATAAGTACTTGCTTCCAAACTTAAATCTCGAGGTATAAACTTTTGGTGCCGCTTGTCTCTCAATGGTCTATATGCATTCTTTCTTCGTCCGAAATTTTTGGAGTTGATCCTCACCGTAAAAACGACTTATTGTTTAAAGGACTTGGACACTCCACTTTTCATCCCGTGGCTGCGCCCGTGTCAAACAGTTCGTTACCGGATGAGAATCGGCAACCCTAAGCACGGCAAAGCTACGATATATCTTTTCTTCTTAAATATTTCCTACTTTGTCGATTACAACCCTGATTCTGTAGGATTGTTGGCGTTTAAGATTTTGCACCGTAAGTTATACATAATATGCATTGCATTTTCGTTCACTTCGTTTGCGACGTCTTCTTCAACTGATATTCATGTGGTGCACAGCTCGACCTTCGCAATAGACGAGCGCATAGGTTTAAAGGTTTTAAAGCTAACATGGACGAGGGAAGCCCGCCGAACGCCGGATCTCCATCGAGCAATCCTATATACTAAAATTTGAAAATGGGGTCATTCGACATACATTAAGTTTTTCGAGTATAAATTTCGTTTAGAAAACTAACTGCAAAGCAAAACTATTGCCGATACTTGCCTGGACAGGAAGGAAATTCAACAAATTGTTAAAAACCTCAATTATGTTTCTCCAAATTTGAAAATTCGCTCTTGGTTATAGCTCGGGGGGTTTTTTTTTTTCTCTCCTCTCGTCTGCTGTCTCTCAAGGGTCTTCAGCCTGGGTCTCGGTTTTTCACCGAAACCGCCTATACCTGCTCATAAAGCCAAATCCTGAATCCAACAGTGAACATGCCTTTTTATCAAACGTTTATGGTCAATTGTTGTTGCCTCCTTAACTTTTGAAATTGATCCTTCGATGCTGGTTATCATTGCTGTGCAAGGTTGGCACCGTCGGCGAATGCGTAGATTAGTGCGTAGTCCAGGGCCTTAACAGTCGTAAAAGCGTATATATACGTAAAGCCGAAACATACGGTACGCCTCTGATCTATACGTGGGCCACGTCGTCAAAGAAAAATTAATTGTGCCACTACTATAGTGTCTGTTCAGCTAAAACTGGAAGCTAGTTGCACAATTATCATTTACACTAAATCATTGTAAAAAATGACAAATAAAGTGTTGTAGTTTTCAAATTTTACAAATTTTTAATGAATGCGTTTTGCACAGTTAATACAAATTTCACCCAAGCAGCCAGAATTAAGCCCCTGAGTGCCGTGACAACTCTAGACGATCGCGTAGCTTTCGCCAATGCGGAACTGAAAACATTGAATACGAACAGTTTTTTCGTTTGAAAGTTTGGTTTTGCAAACTGTGATTATGAACGCAGTAAAGTATTGAACAATCTTAAATATATAAATGAAAAAAATCGTAGTTTTTCGGAAAAACAACAAACATAAAAATACAAATGTGCAACAGGGCGGCGAAATGCTGTACAGAGCAAGGGCAGAAGAAAACGGGCAATCGTAAACGTGATGTTCACGTGAAACACACTACTTTTGGTAAAAAGGAAAAGTCAACGGGAAAGTGCAATACGCTTCTGAAGTGTAGAGTAAAAGAGTATCTTCTTATCCTTGGCTTGGCGCACAGGTGAAGACAGCGACCCTTGCATGGCTAATAACCAAAAAATTTCTGACAGTTGGCTGTTTTTACTTAATGCACTAATGGGATCGCAAATCTTTCTAACCTTCTATGGCCAAACTCTCTCTCTCGCTCTCCTCCCTGCTCAATTCCTGTCATGGACAATCTCCCTACTAAGAGTTTTCAACAGTTTTGAGTAGCCCTGAAAAGACCTCATCGGATAGTAGTGTATTATGCCAATTAAAACTGGTAAAAGTGCGCAATTTGCTCATGCAGTTCAAGGCCGTGGTATTAAACCGGTGAGTTTGGTTGAAGCATCGTACGTTGAATACAAATCTGTAATTTCCGCACAGTGTGAGTAAAGTGCCCGATGTTGGTGCATTTGACCGAAGTTTGACAGTGTTCTTTTCAACTCGGGGGCTTAAAAAGAGAGGTTCGAGACCCTGAGCCCTCAAGATCCTCCAGTGCCTGGGTTCCTATTTCGATTTTGAATCTTTGGTAGTCCATTTCGTAGTCTGCAAATGGATAGGAAAACTAGTTACTAAACTAATTCAAACAAATACTGTTTAGATTCCATTAACGTTAACTGTCCTAAAATTTGATTGCATAAACGATTTCAGAAAAAAGATCCGTACACTACAAAAATGGTGAGTCAAATTGACTCTCTCCGAAATAGGATTTTCCAGACTACACAAACTGAGTCAAAATTCGACTCCGTTCAGAGTCAAATTTAGTCGAATTTGACTCAGGTGGAGTCAAATTTTGAATCAGTTTGTGTAGTCAGGAAAAACCTATTTCGGAGAGAGTCAATTTGACTCACCATTTTTTGCAGTGTACCGAATTTGACTCGTCACCCACGATATATTTTGGGGGCTATATATACTCATAGCACTATTAAGTTAAACTCTTAAAAATATAGTTTGCGTATAAGTTAAAGGTTTGTGGCCCAAATAACGTGAGCTGGATTTTCACTGATTACTAATGTGTTATAACCGTCAGAGATTACTTTTTCGGACCACACACTAATTTCTATTCAAATCTGACATGTGAACCGGTTAAACATATTTTCATTCAGCACAACACATTTACGCGAGCGTAAGTACATATACGATTTCATAAACTAAAATGTTAGAAACAATAAATCTGTGTTTAATTGCTCAATATACTGTTAATTTCCGCCGATAGCTAATTGCAGCTATGAAACAGTGTTTAAAGACCAATGTCTTCTATTATAGTATGGAGGCGTGCCCATGTTACTTGACGGGCGAACTATTTTTTCGCGGGACTAAAATAGAGTACCTAAACCAAAGCTTTTGACTAATTTGTCGCTTTGGTTAGGCTTAGTCATAGACTTATCTTTGAGCTGAAGCTCTAATATTGGGCATAGGCTTACGCTTAAGCTTAACAACAAGCTTATGTTTATACTACTGTTACTCCCCTCAAAGTAACATCGGCCGCAGGCTGTATCATAGCCTGAAATTTTGGTTGTATAGAAATGCAGTAGCAACATTAGAAATTGATCAGATACCTGCTTCTGTTTCTATTTCTGATAAAAATCAATTTGGGTCTCCGCATTTGTTCTAAATTTGTCTCAGTAATCCAGCCATCGCTGTAGTCTTTGAGGTTTCTTAAAATTTAAGATTCAGTATATATTTTGCTGGCAGTCTATTTAAACAAAATTGTTTTTTTTTCATTTAGCACCTAAATTTAAATTTTTGTCACATATTTCGGTATGGGCAACCATAGCGTTCGAAGTTTGAACATTTAATAATGAGCGAAGCCAACTAAGCAAACTGCAAATATTCTTCATTTCTATATTTTAAAAATGTGGCGCTATCGTGCAGATTCGCTACTATATATTCGTCATTTATGTTGCGTTGTCGAAGGGTACTGGTGCAGTATATAATATTAACTCTGTTGAAAATTAACTTTAAGAATCAATATTATCTATACAATTTTGACACCGTTAAATAATATATTTACTTCCTATGAGAACGGCTTTAACGTTGTACAAAATATATACATGAATGGATAGTCATTAAACTTATCACATGGAGTATCCAACGACAATAAATTTTTCTTTATTGTCAAAATCAAAAACTGCAATCCGATGCTTTTTGGAATCATTAATACTTAGGAAACTCGATGCATAAATTGACTATGATGAATTTCATTTCATTTGGATTGGTGGAAGAATATTAATTTTATGTGATTATTGACTTTTTGAAAAATTTTGTTTCAATACTCAATTGTTTTTTTTTACTTTCTTTTTATTCGCACGTTACAAATCATTTCGATCGCACCTCCTTATTTATAGACAGTCAACAGATAAGGGTGCAAGATGACAAAATTTTTGCCGATTAACTGATCCATCTTTAAGACAGCGTAAAAACGTCAGCTCCGTTTCTGCTAAGATATAAATTTTCAAACTGCGACAGGTATTTGCATTTTCGCTTTGATCTTGACATCAGTAGGTATTTGCGTACTTAAGCTCGAATAGTTAAAAATATTGTTAATTTGTCGCTGTTCGTCCATATTTTTCTTGTTTCTTGCTTGTATTAATATATTATTCTCGTTTTCCATTTTATGGATTATTAGCACTGAATAAATTAAAGGGGCTAATATACGATTTTTAAGAAAGTACTTATTCCCCTTAAACATCATAAGAAAAACGTCGAATGTCAGCATAAAAAATCTCTTCGTGAGGTGCCGGTGTCGCCGCAGATTTGCGAAAAAATGTCACCGTGAGAAACTGGTGTCACAGGTCTGCACAGTCTGGACACAGTGTCTGACAATACGAGTTCCTTCGAACAGACCCTGTATAACTGCAAAGCAAAGTTCCTTCCGACAAACATTGTGTTGTGAAATAAACTGAGTCCATTCTGACAGACTCTGGACAAAACAGTTGTCCTTTTAACAACGTATTGGCAATTTAGCATGGGTATGGACGGCAACGTGACCAAGCATAGGTCGTTTAGAGAGAGTGGGAGTTGTCAGCAAGGTCTACACAGGATATAAGTGACATTTGGGAATGTAATTTGAAAACAATAAAACTACAGACTTAGGGGCTCGTACATGGGGACAATTTTTTACACTAGCGTAGACCGTATTACGTGGATGACCCATAATCGGAGTGTTAAGGGCAGTTTGTACTATATATAATACTGACTGGGGAGTCAAAATTATATATAATATCGACGGGGCTCAATTTTCCTAGGGAGTTAAAATTATATGCTACACGGGTCGACAAAACAATGGCGGTTTCCGGACGGCAGTACCTATATAGTAAAAAGAACGCATACCGGCAAGTAAGCTAGGTTTAAAGAACTGTTAGTTAATCGAAGCTATAATCTATAAAGTGTAAATAATCCCCAAGGTGTCAGCAAATCATTACTTCCAGCAAATGAGATTATTGCAAAATTGGCAAGCTACAGAAACTGCAAAACGCGAAGTCATAATGTCACCCCAGCGAATATGTGTTACGCATTCTTGAGAAGTGACAAAGTTTTTTGTGGTAATATGATAAGGTCCCTACAATTTTTCGCTTCCAGTGGCATATATAGCATACAGTAAAAAGTACGTTTCACAACATTTGCCAGCCTGCGCCCTGTCAAAAATTTCTGGATCCGCCTATGATTAGTGATTACAATACCACTTTGCATTCATGTTGGTGAAAATTTTCATTTACTGTAAGGTCAATTAAGTTAGCACACAGAAGTCGCCATTATAAACCTATGCTAAATCTATTAAAACTTCTGCAATAATGTTTTTGTTGTATTCATCGGAAAATTGCTTCTTTTATGAATCAATGGCTTGAAATTGTTTTTTTACTTTTTGCCTCTTTGTTTTGGTATTTAATTGTGTTACACTGAGCACAATACAGGACAAGTACTCTCTGTAAACTGAAACTTAAATTATAGCTTAACTAAACTTGAATATCAGTTTAAGTAAAACTGAACTGGCGGGAGGGACTAACTAAACTAGAAATTTAAGTTTTACTTAAACTCACGTGTTTTTAAGTTTAACTCGAGTTTAAGTAAACTAATTTTTAGTTTAAGTAACAGGTGCAGCCGTGTATCTAGAGCTCATAAAGTTTAGCTTACACAGAACATACGTCAGATTTAATGAGTTTAAGCGTAAACCTACCTGTTAGTTTAGTTATTCTAGGACGTTACTTTAGTACTGGTAAATCAAGTTAGTTTAAGCATTTAGAGAGTACCCAATATTGATTCGGAAACGATTTGAAACACCGACCAATGTAAAAAATCAGGGCCGTAAAAGTAGTATAAGCATATACCTAAGTTTAAACCTAGCCTAAAGCCTAGCCTATATAAGCGCAAGGCCAAACCTATACCTAATTCTGGCTTTACACAAAGATAAACTTGTTTTCTAAGCATTCCTTTTACAACCATGTTGTACTCGACATTGCTGTACACTTTACAAAAATATAGGCCGGTCCATAGCCAAGGGGACTCAATCTCCTAGAAAAAGGTTCTTTCCTCAGAAACGTTTTACTCCCGGTTCCAAGGCGGTCATTTCTTGCCTTTTTAAAATTGCTATGACGCTCTAGCAGGTTGAGGTGGCTATGGATCAGATACAGCTAGCAATCGAAGCATCATGAATTTTAACTCGCTATTTTATTATCTGCTTGAAAACAATTTACCAGATGAATCTTAACCTAAATACATTGGTGTCCTGGAAATGTTTCGGGGGAAAACAAAATAATCGCCTTACTTACTTAATTTTCAGCTTTTTTCCCTTGGCACACTATGTTTTACTTTGATGTGCAGAAAAGTGTTATTTTTAGCTAATTGTAGGATCGTCCACGTTAATTTTGATTTGATACTTTTAAATTTGGGCCCAGGTTCGCGTAAAGGTATGCACAATAGTTGCAGCCAATTTTTTGCCTGTTCAAGAGAGAACATTCAGCTGTCAGGCTATTTCTGTTCGTGTTGCTTGTTTTGTTGTCGGTCTGTAGCCTGACTCGCGCTGCGGGACAATTCTACTTGCAACAACACCGACAACATTATTTTGATTTGTTACGAATACATATTACTTGTGTATAATAAATAATTAATCGTTAATTAATCCGGCATCTTTAGCCATCGAATAGAATTTGGTAGAGCGATCATTCAGTAATTCGTTGGGCGGGCCAAATTCGACTATTTCACCATTTTCAAGCACCATAACTCTAAAATAATATATTTCAAAATTGTCACTTTTTCAGAGTTTAATGCTTGCTAGTACGATTGGCAACTGATTTTACAAAGCCTTCTGACGGCGCTGAAACATGCTGTATGGCTCAAGCCGTGTTGTGTTCCGTCTTCTTTAAATTACTATAGCGACCCGACTAAAAGGGGGATATAATAAGAATCGGTGATTCCTGTTTTTGAGTCTGAATCCTAAGAGTCTGTATTCCTAAATTATAGTTGATAAATGGATATCGTTCAAAATTACTGTTTAAAGTCCATTAAACCTCTGCGTGATTAAATTGCGTAAACGTTTCGTGTGTGATCGTTAGCAAGGGTAAATATCAAGCCACTTTCTTAATTTGAGTTCTTGCTAACGAAGTCGTTTTGACAAAATACAGCACTCAGATTAGTATTGAAAATTATTTTGTTGAAAAACTCACTGACATTGATTTATCCCAATATGACATGTATAGCAAAATTATGAGTTTTGAAATATCCGGGTAAAGATAAGCTTATCTTTATCTGAAAAGGTTACACTCCTTGCTCATACAGGAACAATCAAACGAAATTGAAGCGTACCTTGAACTGTCTAATATCGTATTTAATCGATGTGCAATGGTAACCACGGTAGAGTCAACAAATTCGGATTGAATAGTTTGTTGAATGTAGTCATCTTCAAAACAAATAATTCATATTTGTATTGCAATATTTTTATATATATAATAGGTATTAAAGACCACATTTTTATCATGACAGTGTATATATTCAACGTAATTTTTAACCTCTGAAGTTTTACTATATATCTTAAAGGTACATTAGGGCCCGTTCGCAGAAAATATCCGGATCTGTTGTTTTGCTTTGTGCGCAGTTTTGAGTCCGCCAGTAACTTATAGTAATTACTCGCAAAACAACTTGCAGAATCGTGCGTTGAAATGTTAGTTGGAAGTGGTATATGGTGTTGCTTACAGCAAATGTATGATCGTTATGCTTGTTCAAACTTAACGACGTCTCAGGAATTTGTCGGCTATATGTATGTGCTGGAAAAAATATAAATCATTAACATTCAAGAAGAAATTCTACGGCAACTCAAGGGCGGACTTATCTACACAGCATGGTGTTACAAAACAAGCAAGCTTTCCTACATCCTTCATTAAATATGTATATACGTTTTATAACTAAATAATTTGAATTGCACCACTCCACTTCATATAAACATCAAACCATTATTTGAGCCATTGGTGTATGCAACTACCAGATTTCGCGTGCTACAAAATGTACCAGCACTCGTTGTGTTTTTGCCCTTCTACCCCTTAATTTTGACTTGACCTATGTTCCATGTAATACAGCTAAGACGTTGGAGAAAACTTAGACCTGTAAAAATACGAATGGAGCACTTTTTTCCAAATGAGCATATTATGTATGTCCTACGTTTCCGCAAATTTTAACCACCCTCATAAACGAGGGGGTAGCCTTAAACGCAACGCTTGTTGGGTACATTCTTGTGTATATATTGTAACGCAAAACGCTACACCTGGTACTTTGGTGCTACGCTTAAAGATGAGAGAGTGACACGAAACCAATAGCAAAAAACATTTTTTTACTGCTTATTTTTACCCAAAGTTGTGTTTGTACGGTATTATGTAATTTAAGGGTTGCGCTATACTCGCCGCGCGCTGCAGCGGCGTGCTACGGCGCGCTATGGCGTCCGGCTTAGCAATGTATACCGCAATCCTAAGTGTCCCATGATAACTCTATCCTCCTATACTCCAGATGCCCAGTGTTACAGGATTTACATATTAAAAAACATGTGTACGTAGTGAATAATTTGGTCGCATCAAAATACCCGCCGTAGCAATTTACGGTACAGCGCCCTACCCAGTTTTATGGCCTGGTCTAATAAATCATCATGCACTATTGATATTATTCTTAGTGAAATACCTGTTTCTAAATCCACGGCAGCTGTCGCTTCATCGAGAATAAGAACTTTTGTATGTCTGAGTAACGCCCTTGCGAGGCATATTAATTGACGTTGGCCAACACTAAAAAACTAAACATTTTCGAAAATCAACATTAAAAAAATTAACAAATATTGGTGTTTCGTAACATAAATAGATATTTTCGTTTTCAGTCTTACGGCGAAAGTGTAATGTGCTGTTTTGTGCAAGTTGCCCAACAATTAGTCAACCATAACTTGTCGAGTTTAACGTGCTCAATTGCAATTTCTTTGATTTTACACCAGTTTCATTCTTCAACATGTTTTGGAGTATGCAATACAGCGTTTAGCTATCGTCCTACACATGCTGTATTATTACTGGAGATCTGCATATTGCCCGCGGGTACCTGCTGGTAAACGCGAGACGGGTGAGAAAATTTTGATGCGGTTATACGCGCGGGTCAATAATTTCAAAGTGCGTGTAAAAAGATGTAAATCTTTACCCACCTAAAATTTCATAAGAAACTTGAAAACAGATAATGTAAAAAAACTTGACTTTTTAAACTGTTTTTACCGTTTGAATGAAAAGTAAGTAGCGAGTAACATCAATGCACTATAAAATTACACAATTGTATTGAGCGCAGAAGAAAAAATAACGGCGGCTAACAGTAGAGGAATTTTGTGCGGGTGCAGGCCGGCAACGGGTAAAGAATTTTGCACGGGTATACCTGCGGGTAAAAGATAAAATTTACGCGGGTAAAGCGCAGGACGGGTAAAAAGTAAAAATCTTTGCCCACTTTCTGGTTACTATTACCATAGGAAAGGTATGTTACACCTTAACTGCGTCTTTGATTTGCAAAAATAATGCGTAAAATTTATAGCTTAGCGGTCATCATACTTAAATTGAAACGCAGGAAGCTAAAAATAGTCAGCCATTATTGAAATTTGGTCATTCCAAGCAGCGTTTAAGATTAAATTCTAACCAGCGTTTAAAATTAAATTCCATCATTAAAACTCAACTAAAACATCTATTTAAATATTAACCTTAGATTTTCACCGCCTTCCGCAACAGCGTATTCCAGTTGCGCCGGCAGACCGCTAACAAACTCTTTCAAATGGGCTCGGTCCAAAGCTTTCCAAATCTGATCGTCATTAGTTGTTTCAAATGGATCAAGATTAAGTCGGAGTGTTCCTGTGAACAAAACTGGGTCCTGAAAAACAGGATAAGCTATATAAATCTGTACTAATGATGCTGAAAACCCACGATACGTAATTTGTGCCTCGTTTCAGCTAATTATTGCGGTGACAATTTTATATTAAGCCGAAAAATAGAAAAGCCAAACGAAGGCAAACAGTGGTGTACTGCATTTATTTTAAAATTTGTCGGTATTGCAGATAACATGCAACCACTTTCGATTTTATTAAATATAAATTTGAAAGAATGTTTTTATTATGATATATTATATATTATTTTAAGTTTATGGCGAGTTCTGAAAGCTGGCGCAACAAACGTTTTATGTTTACCTGAGGTATTATGGTTAGCTTTGATCGTAAATCGTGCAATCCGATTTTAGTAATATCAATGTTATCGATTTTAATCTGACCGCCAGCAGGTTCAATTAGTCGAAACAACGCAAGGGTGAGCGAACTTTTTCCTGCTCCCGTGCGACCAACTATTCCAATCTAAAAATACTACACTTAATAATATGCTTTTTCGTAAATAAATTAGCTGTGCATTTTAACACTAACACAGAAAAGTTGAATATTTCATTGGAGCATATCAATATTAACATTGGCAAGTTTTCAACTCGCTGCGCTCATGAATTCTTCAACACTCAAACTTTACACTGTTAGTTGCCTGGTCCATTCCCAAATCCATATCCTGACTACGAGCCAGTGTGTTTTATATAAGCGTTTATAGTGCGACTCTGGATAAAGCAAAAGCATTATATCGTATGCTTATATAACATAAACATTATACAATCGGTACCATTCACAGTGGTTACAAGTTTTATTATAGAATGCCAATATTAGTAAAGCGCAGCTTTGACAAGCAGCTTTAATCCTTTTCTGCATGAATATTTTCTATTTTACCAGAATCTTATTTTCGAAGCTACGATTTGAACACAGGTCTCACGAGGGGATGCGTTTACCAATACCACTCAGTTATAAAACCTTGACTTTCTCGAGCCCTCAGCCACTGTCACTTCATGTGACGATTTTGTACTATGCATACGCGTAAAATAACTGTAGAAACACTATTGTAACGTTTACGATGCCAGTCGGCACTCCAGGGAACGCCTTCAAGCAATCGTAGTTACTAAACACGAGCACACCTCAAATCCGTCAACTAAATACTTACAGTACGCCCCAAAATAATTCACACAAAAAAATCTTTCCCACGCCCAAAATGAAATACGTACACATCTCAACTGATAATTATCACAGATAGCCTTGATACCCGAAGGTATACCGATATATCAATCGGTAAACTCGAAACGAAATTGGCCCCCAACAGGGATTGATCACTAAATCGTCAATATTTACACAATATGTATAATACTCTTATCTAGTGATTCACGCTAACACTCCCCTTAATTATCGTTCATGCACCAAATATCCTTCTATGTTGTCAATATTCAAAGAATGAGCTAAATATACCACCAACTTATCTTGAAACAATTCTCAATATTTTTCAAAGAATCGCAACAAAAGTACGTCGGCGCCCAGTGCTAGTCTGTATTCACACAAAGTTGCTGTACATAAGTACAAAAAATATAGAGAAAAAAAATTGAAGGCTCCTATAGAAGGATTGGGCAACGATTCGCCATGCGCAATTACGTCTAATCTCAACCAAGAATATCCCAAAAAATCAGACGTCAACCAAAAATTTGCTGGGCCGCACCTCTATGCACAGGAAACTACGCTTATTACTTTAAGCGGGCAGTATAACCAAGAAACGTTTATCACACTACTAGATTATCTGAAAATATAGGACTACCTCTGTCCTTTCACGTAATCGTAAAAAAATCACAGCGTAACGCCAAACTCAAACAATTAGAAGCACACAACCTAAACCAATCGGTGAAATCGAATTAAAAATTTGGGCAGCACTTGCCCGTACACACACCTGAATAACTGCCCCGAGGTGGTTTTACTCTGGGTTTATATAGTATCTGATTGAAAGGTCAAAATAATTCTCGAAATTATTTCAGAAATGCAAAAACACCCAAAATATCCTAACGATTTTGAAAATTTATAAGTTTTACACGAGCAAATCTAAGTTTCCTCAGTTAATTCAGACAGAAATTCCAGAAGTATGATCAATTGGTAAGTAAGTCAAGTTTTTCAACCAAAATTTGAACTTAAAAATCACTTAAAATCTAAGGATTTTGCTGTTTAGACTAAGTTTTCAAGATTTCAAAACATATTTGTCCTTTAAAATTGTATACTTCCAAGAAATATGAATGTTTTGTCTCCCGAGGGCAGTTTCCAAGGGTTTACAATTCCCCGAATTACTACCTTCCACCAATTCCAAAGAGGGGTGTTACAAATTAGCCATCCATATTCAAGTGGTTAAAACTCGAATACAGATATGTCCGACACCGTACGATAAAATTGAAGCCATCTGGGTCCAGAAAAGTTAGCATGGCTTCAGTTTTATACCGGTCAGTTATTTCAACCTACGTATCAAATAATTCCCGCATATAACATGACCAACAGTGCAGAAATCTTATAAATTATTCTTGCACATTCCAAAGAACACATGCGAAGCGTAAAACCACTATTTCAGCTCTATGACATTCGTTCGCAAGCGCGCATTAACATTTTATATAAAAAAGATATAATACCCAGAATCGCCGAATAAGAATATAAAAGGGTCTATCCACAAATACCCTCTTGCTAGTGCAAATATTTCATCTTATTTTCGGTGGATAAAGAACACGCATCAACTCGGTCATCATAACGCCCTTTTTAGACCCTTTGTCAAATCAAGCAACGACAAGTCACACAACTCAGCAGTATCCCCCCAGTCTGAAAGAGTACATCTAAATCTTTTTACCTTGGTACAACCTTGAACACAAATAACCAACTGCCCCAAGAATGCAAGGGGAACAACGTTTTAAATATCAAATTCAAGCCACCTGTAGCATACATCCAGTAGGCACAGAATTTAGGGGAGGGCCGTTGTAACGATTGCTCCTAAATCGTGTTGCTCCGTTGCGGCTCTAACACCCATTTAATTGGCAAAATTGTATAAGCTACGGCTAGCATCTCAATTAATTCCAACCCGTAGGCTATTTGTCGCATTCTCCCCACTGGGCAAAACGAAAACCATAGAAAACCCAAGGCACGTATTATAAACTTAGCACAGACAAGCTCAATGCACAAGCCCACATTACACACAAAATTTAAAATCACATTCACTGCACACACAACAACACAAAAATCACATTCGCGCCTAGTAGCAGTGTGGCAAACTTTAAACCAGGGGGCGGTGTGCACCCTCTCATCACCGCACTATTGTGCATCGACTGCATGAACACAGTGTTCGATTAGTGTTCATAGTACACTCTATGCGAAAAAGTTTAAGAAATGACGAACGTTTATTGGACTCATACTGAAAATGACGAACTTTTATTGGACTCATACTAAAAATGACGAACGTTTATTGGACTCATACTAAAATAACGAACGTTTATTGGACTCATACTAAAAATGACGAACGTTTATTGGACTCATACTAAAATAACGAACGTTTATTGGACTCATACTAAAAATGACGAACGTTTATTGGACTCATACTAAAAATGACGAACGTTTATTGGACTCATGCTAAAAATGACGAACGTTTATTGGACTCATGCTAAAAATGACGAACGTTTATTGGACTCATGCTAAAAATGACGAACATTTATTGGACTCATACTGAAAATGACGAACGTTTATTGGACTCATGCTAAAAATGACGAACGTTTATTGGACTCATACTGAAAATGACGAACGTTTATTGGACTCATGCTAAAAATGACGAACGTTTATTGGACTCATACTGAAAATGACGAACGTTTATTGGACTCATGCTAAAAATGACGAACATTTATTGGACTCATACTGAAAATGACGAACGTTTATTGGACTCATGCTAAAAATGACGAACATTTATTGGACTCATACTGAAAATGACGAACGTTTATTGGACTCATGCTAAACAACACACCAAAACGACGTCTTCGTCGTTTAAAATACATTCGTCCTGCACAATTACCTTTCGTGTACCATGGCCACGTTTCATCTTACCGAAATATAGTGAAAAATGTATAACGACATTCTACTAAATTAACTAAATTAGTAAACTGTTAATAATTGCATATAACCAATATTCTCTGCTCTACACCAATAAATGCGCGATAACAAATAGAAAGATTGATCTGTAATTTTTTTAGAGAAAGCAGCCCGAACGCCTGATTCTTGTTGCATTGAATTTATAGTAATTCGCATTTCAATGCATTAATACTTTTTAAAAGAATACCTTTTCACCGCTTTTAATATTGCAATTGATTCGTTTGAGCACCAAATCGAGTCCAGGTCGATAACGAAGGTCAAACTCATCCATAATAATTTCTCCAGTGTTCGGCCATGAATCTGGTGGTTTGGTGCCGGGGTGGCTATCCCATTCCGCCTAAAAGTTTAACATTAGCAAGACTATAACTAACTACGACAAATTATAATGTCTGGGTTTCCAAAACCCTCTTAGTTCCACTTAGTACTTAAGTACGTGCTAAGTAATGAGGAATATCAACCTTGGTTTAATTAAAATTGTAGAATCATGGAGTGTACTTAATATAAAGCGAAAATACTACTTCCTTGTTATGACAACAGCTCACATAGGCGTTTATTTTTGCTCACAAGCATAAGTAAAATACTTAAGTAAGATTTCGGAAACCCAGCCAATGACTGATAACTGTTGTTTAGCAGAAGTAACGATTTAGCGAAAGCATAAATGTAATCGTACTACAGCATGTTTATTCTCTTAGCGTTCTAATATCGCCCGTAATTTGCTTGTTGAGTTGGGTCAACGCTATAGCTATGTCTTTCAGCAGTATATGATGTTTAACAGTGACGAACGTATATGTGAAAACCTTATGTATGTGCTTGTTGTGCGTCGCCGTCCGTCACCGTCCGTCACCGACCGTCATTGTACGTGTACGATACTCAGTGGCGGATCCATGATCTCAAAATGGAGGGTCAAAATTTCACGGGTAATAAATTATGGTATTTCAGTCAGGTTTATTTTGCCTGATAAAATTTTAATGCATCACGCTGAAAGTATTAACATTATTGATTTGTCAGTTTTTATTAACTGAGTACTGTAGTGACCCGAATAAGAGGGGGACTGATATTTATTTGCCCTCTCCAGAGAGAACTCTCCTTGTTATTCGGTTACGGACTGTTATTTATTTTTAACCCACGCTCCGCCGCCCTTCGTTACTGATATATATCCGGTACTGCAATTATACGTTGAATTCAACGTTTATTTGTCTTGTGTCAATAGCTTAAGCAATAATACAAGGTTATACTTAGGGTTTAGGAATGTACTTTCAAAATTTAAGTACGCTTTAAAGTTTCGAACTCAAACTATTTTGTCCTGGAGTCATTTTTGCGCTATAATTAGGGTTAATTGACATTTATGGACTCTAATTAGGGTTTAGGGACTCTATCCGCTTACGGACTCTTATTAGGGATACGGACCCCAATTGATTCGGACTCAAAATGGAAACGCATTATTACTTCAGTTGGTGTTTCGGTATACTCTTTTATGCGTTCAACTGATACAATACTTGTTTCAAGCCCTGTCGCCATATTGACCCACATCGTCATTGATCGTGTTATCTGAAATAAATTTGCAGCTTTATAAATGATTTGTTTGGTTAGGACTTTCAATCAACTGCCAATAAATCACGTAAAACCACTTTTAATTCTTTTAGTATAAGCATATTTCTAAGCTTAAACGTAAGCCTAAGCGCAAAAATTAGCTATTGCCTCCAAATATTTTCAAAATGATAATTAATGCTAAATTTGTGCATGGCCCCTTGTTCGTTTTCCACATCAGATTTCGTGCATTTTATATATTGCGCCCCCGTAAACCAGAATTTCAGTTCTGGTGAGTACAAATCCATATAATAAGATTTTTGAGCTCTAGGACCCAGAGAAACTTAGCTGGGTTAAAGTGCTGTTTCTCTATCTTTCCAGAAATTTCTTAACGAGATATTTCCTCAATTTTCCCATTGTATACGTCCCTTAGCACCCAGTAAACAAATACTATAATTGTTCGGTAAATTAGTTTGTGAAAAATATCCACTCACCGAAAGCGAATTTGTGATCGCTAAGCCAGCAAGACTTGCCGAAAGAGAATCACGCGCAGCGACAGCAAGCAATGCAACAGAAAAAGTGATCAGGTTACCAATAAGAAACAATACCACACCAATCCATCTGAAACAACAACTGATGATATGCAGTTCACCTGTTTCCACCCCTGGACAGATCTGGTCCCGAACAAAGTTTTACGTTTTAGGATTTGGCTTACAATCGAGGTCATATTCGAACAATATTGTAATAAATAAATTTACCTGAACGCGGACATACTCGGCAAGTATGCGCGATTATTTTCGTCGAGACGTGACTCAGACTCGTGTAAAAATTTCCCTTCGACATGATAAGCTCGAATACTGGTGATTCCTTGTAGCGTTTCTTGAAAATGGCTGTATATTGGAGATCGACTGGCTGATTCTAGTCGTCGCAGTTGGCGAACTGTTGCGACGTAAACACGCTAAAACCGTTAAAAAACCTAAGTTTTTAACGTTTACGGTATTTATTAATTTTCAACCGCTCTCAATGGCGCTTCTAAATTTTGCTAAAGGCATAGGCGTAGACAAGGGGTATAGGACAAGTATCGCTGAAGAAATTTTTAAAAAACTGGAAAAGACGCATTTACACGGTCAAAATGTTTCCTCGTTCATGACGTATGAAATCCTGGTTACTGTGTTTTTCACATGATGCTAGTAGCTGCGCCTGTAAAACCCGTGCTAAATAGAATGCAGACAATAATACACTGTTTTTTCTCATATCAAAAAGAAATTCTTGAACAAGTTATATGTTGCGTAAGAAAGCTGACGATGAACTACAAAATGCTACATTTGAATTGGATTTCGAAAAACCACTTAAGCCACTCCGGTAGCGCAGTTCAACTGGCAAACAGTAACATTAACTGCTAACCTGCAAAAATAAATACAAACAGAATACTGGAACAATTATCGCAACAAATATAGGCGTCGCAATGCAAATAATGATAATGCTCGCAACAATAGATAAAAATGTGTTCAGAATATTCGCAGAAACCATCGGTAAATTAGTATCGACAACGTCAATATCCTAGAACAGAAAATAATACGTATTTTGATAAACGCTATAAAACTTACTAATAAGGGGCTGATCCAGGGCCGGCGTTAAGATAGTCCCGCATCCCCCAAACCGGTCTGTGAAGATCCCACTAAAATGTTTCACAGCTTTATAAGTTCGTGGTCTCTGAAAAAATGTTCAGGTTGCTATGATGGGGCGCTCAGGAGTCGGGGCCCACCCCCAATTCAGGGTTTTGGGAAGCGCTTCTACCGGCACTGGGTGGATTTTAACGGAAGACAACGCGTTCGTAGCTTCATGTCCCGCGCCTCGAGGATGCCTGTGACAAGTGTTTCAAAAATGAAAATCTTCATTGAAACACTATAATTAGGGCATGTGTTTTAGTCATTTCTCTCGAGCAATGAACCTTGTTTTTGCTTGTTTATCAACTTATTTTAGGACCCGTATAGCATATATACCTCAGAGGCCGCCCTACACATGTATTTTTGGCAGTGTTCCAGCTGTTGTAATGATTATTTCATTTATAAACAGGAGACAGCATATATATGCAAATTGAAACACATTCTTATAGAGTTTTGTGAGGAATATTTTAGGGTTGCAACTTTGCTAGACATGTTGACTAGTAGTACAAATTTAGGACTAAAACACACTCTAGAGCTGGGCTTTACGATTCTAATATCAATGCATAATGTTTTTCAAATATTATGAATGCTAAAGAAACAAGAGGCACAGTGCACAAAAAACGGTTATTAAATACAAAAGTATGCGAAGTTACTTCTGAAATAAAGTGAACACGAATTACATTGAAAAGCTATTCTGTAACAGGAATACTTACCCTGCCAAACCTATTGAGTATACGTCCAAGCGGTGTTGTATCGTAGAATGAAATCGGCGATCGAAGCAAGTTACGTAATAGTCCCAAATGGAGCACTGTCGCAGCATGCACCGTATAATAAGCAACCAGTAGACTTGAAAACAAAATTGAGAAACCTGAAGCCATAGAAAACAAATATAAGTATTAATACAATTAATATTGAATTAGAATTAATGATCGATCATAAATTGAAATAGCGAATACTTCTGGTTGGATACACTTCTTACCTAATTATTCTCTATTTTAAAATTTAACAAAAAACTATCCGTTTTCGTTGTTTTTTCAAACTTAACATAGAACAACTAGGTTATATATTTATAAATTATATATTTAACTGAAATTAGCAAACTGTCAACTGCAGTAGGCTTATCTATACCCATTCAATTTGTAGCAGCGTTTTGAAAAGATAACGTTTACATTTATTAGTCTTTCAAATTTAAACAAGGAATTCGTTTTCGAAACAATTCATCTGCTAAAAAATTTTGACAAGCCATCAGCGTTAAGCAAGCGTCGATTTCCGGTATAAATTTCCACACGCGCCGTAAGATAATGTAAACGATGGTTTACTTTGAGAGAATCCTAAACCGACATATCCGCCAAGGCGTTCACCAACTGACATTGCAGTCGTCCCAATTGTGACAGTGTCAGACAGCGATGTGTTTGATAAAAACAACGTGATTTTTGAACTGTCATTGCTCCATTCAGATAGCCAGTAACTATAAAAATTTAAAGTTAATATTATCTGTTGGTAGAACTCAAAATAACGTGTTTACATATGTATGAAAATTTCCAAAACTCGTTACAATTAGATACACAATGCAACACGGTGTTCAACAATTATTACAAATATGTTCAGGTTCAATTTTCAACAAAATGTTCCAGCTAATCAGGACTCGACTGTTAGCTATAATCATGGTCAAATGATAGCAAACGGCGCCTTCCCCATTCGCTGCGGAAATTATTCTAAAGTTGCGAATTGTGTTAACCAGGATAAATCATTTGGATGAATGTATTTTTTAGTGTGAGTTAACGCAACGATAATTGTTTACTTCATTGAAAAACGCTTTCGACATTTCGAAAAATTTAAAATAAACAAATGTGGTATATACAATTGTTTAGAATGATGCAATAGCCATTCTTTCATCCGTTAAAGTTTTTTAGACCCGCTACGTTTCGAAATGTAACATAATTAAATGGAGTTTTTAGAGTTGCACAATCTCGCCGCATACAGCCGAACATCACCAAATAGATTTTTCCTATATATTTGTTCGAACGTATAGCGGCGTGCAGGCGAGCGCGGTGCCGTGCGTCACAGTAAAGAATAGCGCAACCCTAACAGATACGATTCGCCATCATAAGGACGTCGCTAAACTAGGTTGGTCTACTCGTTCTGCTTAGTCGAAAATTTTGAAACTTGTCACCGATATGTTCTATGATTGATTTGGTGGCCCATGTTACTTTAAGTGGCGTTCAGGTTTCTGGTGGGTCCATAAAAGAATAGGTTTAGATTCTAGATTACATTTTTTTGCTTAGGCTTCGGCTTAGGCTTAGGAACACATTTTTGCAACGCTTAGGCTTAGGCTTAGCAATACGCTTAATCTACTGTTACGCCCCTTAAAGTAACATTGGCCGATTTGCTTGTGAATGAGTAGATTTTTTAATATAGCCAAGCCATGTGTTAAAATAAAAAATTAAAAACAACAATTAAACTAACATTTCCAAACTCACTTAGCTGCAGCACCAAACGCATTTGTTATCATGTACATGAGAAGTATTGCAAATGTACCGTGAAAAGTCATAGCTTTAAAGTACGAAATAAAGACGCTGAATTTGACCTGTAAATATGTGCCTCGAGTTAACGTTCCGCAAACTATTATTAACGGTTTCTGTGAATGATGCCGCAAATACAGAATTTATAAGATTGGACGAAACTTTTAAGAAATTTTACACTGTTTTACTATTCATATGAAAAGACTATCGGCATGGTGGCCAGGGCCGGATTAAAGTGGTGGGAGACCCGGGGTCCATATGACCAGAAGGTCTGGGGCCCGTATGACTAGGAGGCCTGGGGCCCATCCGACTAGCATGCCCTTTTTAACCATAATAATTTTATGCATCAGAGCTTAAAGCGGTATATTTTATTGAAACAAATTGTACCAAAAGTATGATTTACACTTAGAGAAGTCACTTACGATTCTACCGAAGTCTAGACATTTTCTGAAATCCGAAAATGGACGGTGCGGGACCCCGTTTTTTCTTTTTCTTACTTTTTCGACCACGCTATTTTCCAAAAATATCTTTGAACACACTCTTAAGGTGGCACCGAATCCACGATTCTACCGAATCCGACCCCGAATCTGAATCCATTGCTATTTTGTAGAATCTGAATCCGAATCTTCCATGTTGCGAATTTAAAATATATCTATAATTTGTTTCAGAATATCAACGTAATGCCAGCAGCATAACTTTAAACGTTGTTATTGAAATTACTTTGGTTACAGTTGTATTCTATTCAGCTTTTGTGGTGAGACAAAGTGCTTGATATGATCTGGTTTCATTGCTTTTCAAAAATATAGTGAAATCTTTCACTGGATTACATATGTATAAATGTTTTTTGACAATAATAATGGGAACTAGGAGTTAAAATGCTCCGCAAGGACCATTGAAAAAATAGGTTTCCAAACTGCATCAGAAAGAAATTTCTAATGTGTAGAAACGAGGTGAAATAAATTTCTATTGTTCAGGCGCCAATGACCTGCCGGCCAATAGAAAAAGTGGTAATTGCACAACACTACTCCTAGTACCGAAACTTGTGGCAGTGTAGTCCAACCGTGATACAGTAGGCCAGATTGCAGCCGGATAGATGTTACCTGTCTGCTTAACAAAAAGCAATCTTAAAATAGTGCAGTGATGACGGATAAAGATTGCCAATGCAAGGGCACTCTTGGTCGAAAAGCGAAGTTCCGGTCCTAAATATAGCTAATCTGACTACACAACTTTTCATCGTAATACCATAAGTTTGGGACCACAAATGATACATGGTATAGGCTAAGCTGCTCAGACCCAACCTTGTAGAAACTAGAAAATTAGATAAAGCTGAAGAACTTTCTCAACATTTGGAAAATTATTTTGTACATCTTTTTATATAACCCTGCCGAACAACGCAATCAGTACTTCCCAAAAATCGCGTAGCGGTACAACCAGCGTTAAAGTACAAAAAATTTCTGACGGGAGGCGTACATCCTCCCTCTGGATCCGCTAGCGCTTTTGGTACGCCATTGGCGTTAAAACAAAATTGGCAAAAACAGCACATTTTTACATAGCCTTGTACTTTAAAAATGTATCAACACATGAAACTAAATAAACAACACCTGTCACAATGCCCTACCCGTCCGCTTTCTGTTCGTTCAGATTCAATGATGCGTTGTCCCATTTTACCACCGGCACCTCCACGTTTTGCTTTATCATCACTAGAGCCCATTGCTGCCAAAGCCCGCTCCATGGTTTCCCTTTCTATCCAACTTGGTCGGAAATCTGACCGCCGCCGGTTCATTTGTTCTTCGTCTGATGTTTCTTCCCAGCCTGATGTTGCGCTTTCCAACTCGCGTTCCTGTTCTTGTACGATCAAAGACTCAAGATCGTCAGCAGCGACGTTTTCACGACTTTGATAGACGTGGTGTGACGCACTACGGTGCCTGCCGACAGTTAGCTTGCTGAAAAACACACAAAATATATAAAATTTTGGCTTTTATTATCTGTTTATGCGGGGTTCACGTTACTACTTGTGCGTTTGGTACCTATTTTTTCACCTTACCCATACTTGGTGACAAGTATTTTCACGATACCCATATGGGTAAGTATTAGTACTACATAGCTAGTGGTACTTTCGGTCGAGATACCCATATGGATAGCTCTAAAATTTTGATTACACCCCGTATGGATTGCGGTTTTGTCCGCAAGATACCATATGGGTTTTATTTTAATAGTGGCTACAGAAATTTTTTAAAATGTTTGTTTTGTCGTGTTATTTTGCTTGTTTGGATAGCTAGTATTTGTTCTTTTAAACTTTGTGTAGGGTGGGTCCACAGTTCTGGTAGATGTTTTATTTCCATAAATAAATATCGGATTAATCACTCGAGTAGGTCCCAATGGTTCCTGGTGTTGTTTTAAGTTAGGACTGCTTATAGATAACGAGTTGTACATAATTTGTTTGTTGAAAATCTGGGCACACAATCATGTGAGACTTGCTTGTCCGTTATGAGCGAAATTTTGTGAAACGGCATGCAAACAGAAAATATCCCATAAATTTGTTTATATGGAATGTTTAAAGTATAGGCAGCTTTTACCTGCACAATATGCCTGCGAAATCCCCTAAAACAGGCGTATTTTACCAGGACCTTAACATAATACAAAAGCAGTATTAATCCTTCTTATAATTTGCTTGTAACAGCAAGGAGAACACTAGATTTGTCTTTTACGTTTTTATCGTTTAATATTTTTACAAAAAATAACTAATAATTTGCTATCCATATGTGTTGGTGCAAAAGACATAAGAAAACCATATGGGTAGCAAAACAACGGTTAGCAATCCATAGCTACAGCTGATACTTACCCATATGGATAAGTAGAAGCTAGCTAGCTATACGCATGGATTGTATTTATCACCTGCTATGGGTTGGTGAAAAAACAGGTACCAAACGCACAAATGGTTACGTGAATCCCGCATTAAGTAATAATAAGCTCATAAATATTAATTTCGTGAAACGTCAGTATCCGTGGCGCACGCGTTTTGCCGATCTATACGTGTTGAAAAATGTATATTGTTAAACAAATATATAAATGATTCGTACAGCGGACGTGTTTTAAATATACTCATTTTTCTAAAATTCGATCCAGCTGAGGATATATTCTGCCTGCGACATTTTATTTTAACGAATTTGAAACCGAATTTGAAAGAGAACCGAAACAAACATACTTTGTAGGAAATAGAGCATGATCAGGTGCACTTTTTTGCCTGCCGTAGTTTTTGTTGCTTCGTCGACGCAAACTTCGTTTTCGAGCGCGATGCGGGTTTTTCTTGTATTTATGACTTTCTTCGGAGATCGGACTAAATTCGGTTGACGCTTTGCCTTGCTGGCTAGTCGTCCTGAGATTAAATTACTTTGTTAAACTATACAAAAAATACTGCATTGGTGCAGTTATGTCACCAGAAACCGTGTTCCTCGTTTTAATATTAGGCAAGAATCACCACCCAGCTCCGGTGAAAAAAATCCGTTTTTGACAGCAAAATTTCAAAATTTTATTTTAGTAAATGTTAAAACATTTCTGGCCTAACAGAAATGAAATAGTTTTCTAATAAAACAATTATAGGTACAATTACCAAAGACAATACACTGCAGTTGAGCTCAGCTACATCCTAATATTTGTACGTTTGATTGCGAGGACATTTAATTGTTTCCTTGTTTGTGCTAAAATTCTACGCTTATATACTATCCTTATAACAATAAAACTAGAACATCAATCAGAAGTGTCACTTTACATTTCATCATTGCTTTAGCTGAATACTACTGAATGCTTACGATAACTGTCGTAAGATTTCTTTAGTTTTTTCCTCTTCAAGACGCTGATTTTCAATTAATTCTTGCTGATAAGTTTCCAGAAATTCCATGAACGCGCCTTTAGCAGCCATTAGTTGATCGTATGTTCCCGTTTCTGAGATTCGACCGTTTCGAAGCACAATTATATTGTCCATTTCAGGCAAATAAGTCAAATTATTCGTCACAAATATTCGTGTCTAAAACACAGAAACGTAGTCAAAAAATAAAAGTTAAAGCAGAATCAACCAGTTTCATTCATTTAATAATGATATAAGCTTCTTGGCATAATTCGTTTACATTTAGATAACTCAACAGCTAAACGTTAATCTAAGCGTTATGTTTCGTTATTTGGTAAAGTAACCTTCATTGCAACAAAGTGAAAATATTATCAGTTAAACTTCGAAACGAGACCTACTGTATGTATTCGAGGGGCAGGGCAAATACATCCCAAAAAATTAATTGAACTTTATTTCAATATCTGTTCTGGCTCGTTTCATTTTTGAGGACAACATTTCTTTTGTGTCCCATTGTTCGGTGGCTACAGAACGATCCTTGTCTGCAAGTTGGCTGCAAACATCAACTTTGAACTTTAGTCCTCAACGCTTAAATTAAGTGAAACGTTATTGAATTGTTATTTTTCTATATTTGTTTATGATCTTAATTTTAGTAATTTTAATAGTTTTACGATGTGTTTTTAGCTGGCGGTCATGTCATACAGCGGCGCGTAAAGCTTACCCAAACCTGATACAATCAGGTTATTGTTTTAGTTTAAATCTAAATGCTATCACACCTGTTTTTGAGCCACCCTGAAGCGGTTCTTCAAACGCGTTAAGTCAAAACATTTTTGCGGTAGATAACTACCAAGCCCGTTAATCTCAACTGGTGTATTGCTGTCTTACTTTTGGCGGTTTACCTTATATCGCAGCATACCGTTCTTTCCTACAACTTTGTCAAATATATGTTTGCCGACGTGTGCGTCGACAGCGCTCAAAGGATCATCCAAAAGATAAATATCCGCATCTTGATAGACTGCTCTCGCTAAACTGATCCTTTGCTTTTGCCCGCCGCTTAAGTTGATTCCCTGCAAATAATCAAAATTAAAGCATCCTTTTGGTTCTTGTACACTTCCGTCACAGTTATTGAAATTTTCAAATTTTAACATAAGTTAAGCATAGCATAACAGTATGTTCTTTGCCTATTGTAGAATGTGAATTTCAACTAACCATACAATTATATATCGTTTTCATAACCAAATGTTTTTTTACCAAAAAATTGCACTACCAAAGCAACTGTTTCCACCAATTTTGTGCTGATCTGTTACCATCACCTTTAAAGACTATAAAGCTTCAGCTGAATTTTCATTCACTTTGGTAAGTACTCTATAACTAAAAATGTAATAAAAATATAAAAAATTACTTTGCAAAACTTGTGTTCGCAATATATACGCTCTGGCAGAGCAACGGTTCTTGCACACACTTTTCCGAACAAGCTTAAGCCTTAGCGTAAACCAAGGTCTGGTCCAAGCCTGCGACAATTTTAATTCTCAGCCTAATCCTAAGTTATACCTCAATCTAAAAATTTAGAAAACTTAGCGAAAGTGTGCAATACACCGGAACAACATATTCGTATGTTTTGTGCAGATATCAATGATTTAATGCAAAACAGACAAAGCTACTTTCTCGCCAATTTCTGTAAATTCGCCGCCAGGCAAAATTGCCAAATCTGGCTGAAGTGCGCACGCGTCGTAAATCTCGTGCACCAATTCAGTATCGATGTGCATTCCAAACGCGACGTTGTTGCGCACTGTGGCGTGCTGAATCCAAGCTTGTTGTGGAACGTACGCGAGCGATCCCTGGAATATCACAGAGTTTGAGACTTACAGATTTACACTATTTCAGCTAAGGGCGGATCCAGGGGAGGGATGGGGGGATGCATACCCCCACCGGCTGCCGAGTCTAATATTTTTCAGGGTTAAAACCAACATAAGCTATAATGGACGCGGTGATTTTTTGAAAATATGGAAAAAGAACAAAAAACCTTTTCGTCCAAGTAACAACGAAGATATCATAGGCTAGAAATTTGTGCAACATTCGCTTTAATGAGTGAGTGCATTGCATACATATATATATACATATATTATACATATATACATATATAATATATCTGTGTGTCGATGCTTAACATTTTCCACTTGTGCATTCCCCACCTTCAGCAAACCACTGCTAATTCGTTTGTTAATAATTGCACAACGGAAAAAAAAGTTAGCAGTATAACAATTAGTGACAAATCAATTGCATATTATCAATTATCATATCATAAAGTTTGGATGGTAAGCGGGTAGAACCTGAGCAACTTCTACCAGTATTTTTGATATATTTCCCACATTTTTACTCAGAGAAGATTGGGCAGAAAGTTAGTTTTGTGTTTGCGTCATATCCTGTTTAAATTCTGCCAACCGGTGTAAAAACTTTCAACGTTGGAGGCAGATTTCCGGTTATACACAGTTGGTATTTCATCTTAGCTCGTTGCGAATAGCAATTGAATAAATTTGCAGTCAGATAAAAAGATCGAAATTGTGCGCCCTGAGGTCTACAAAGACCACTTTCTTTTAAATATAGGAGTTAAACAGCTGTTTAAAAGCAATATCCCAAAAGTGAAATCCTTTGGAGATCACAGTTTTATCAGAACGAAGATAAAATACTGCACCTTTGAGTATTTTACAGTATAAATAATTGCTATATCAACTTGCAATATTCGAACAAACTTTAATGCTGTACGCACCCGTACAACTACTCGTCCGTCACACTTGTCCATTTCGCCCAAAATTGCGCTGAGTAGGCTAGACTTGCCTGCACCAACTTGACCAACAATTGCCACTAAGCTTCCAGTATTGAATGACAAATCAATATTTTGTAAAATTAATTGCTCACCTCGCTGCCATGAAAACGATGACGTTTCAAGACGAATGGCGGGTACTTCTAAAAATCACAAACAACCAAACGATTGTTTCCGGCCTCCAGGTGTCGAAATTTTCAGATTTTGGCGTATCCTAGATTTAGGCTCAAGCGTCGAATTAGGTTACGATTAGGCTCAAGCTCTGTTGTTACAAGCTTGAGCTTGAGAGGGGAATGTACAACAGCCGAAAGCTGCTTAAAACATCATGAGAGCAGAAAGGATTTTGGTTAACACGATTAAAAATTATAGATGGTATTTAAGTGCGTGAGCATATTAAAGTCAATTGGTTCAGCAGAAGATTTATGAAAATTATTTAAAGAGCCATAATCTTTTGCTATAACAGTAACTCCTAGCTACGTTCCTGTGAATCAGATTTAGGAATTACATAATACTCGAAACAGAATTAGCATAATTTTAACCTGTTAAACAAAATATCCGAAATTCGAAATTAATTTAGTAATTGTCATAAAACGTTCATTTAAAGTAATATATCGACAGGTAACAAACTATTTGGTTTAGACCGCTTGAAAATAGTATCTAAATTCTAAAACAAGGTACCTTGATTAGCAGTTTCTCTAGGTTCAGTAATAACATAATGTTCAATTTCTTCGGCGCACAGGAATTCACGGAGCCGTTTATTAGAAACGGAAGCCTTAAATAAGATTTAGGTTTCGGCTTAGGAATATGCTTATACAAGTGTCACGCTCCTCAAAGTAACGTGGCCAAAAATTATCGCTCGTGATCTTTCTAATGGATCACCACTACTGCTGAAACACACCCACAGTTCGCAATAACTTTCCACTGAACTTAAGCCATTCATCCTTGCACAAATACTTTTTAATGGTGTATTTCCGGTAGGCAGTCATCAAACAGTGACGTTTTGAGCTTCAAATTTATAATTTTAAAAATTCCTATATTATATTCACAAATTTTCTATTTTAAACATATAAACAGAGACAATATCATTTTATCAAAAATTCGTGACCTCATCTTCAATTTTCCATTTCATTGCCGAAGTGGGCAACTGAATCCACGAATAAAACTCCCTTTTGGCCAGTCGTAATTTTCGCATATAGTAATTTGAGATATTAAGATAATTATCTGATCAATTTACCATTTGGTTTCAGAAAATGGATAAATAAAACAATTAAATCGTTTTTGAAACTCAATTTCCTGTTTCTATGGTTTTTCCAAACTCGAACGGAGAATAGGTGGCACCAATTTCCACATAGGGGGCACATGAGAAAATGCACAACGCAATGTTTAATACGAGCGGGTCTAAACTTCTCTGTGGAAAGCAAAATTTATTATAGGAGCTTTCCTTACTTCGATTACATTTTCAACCGGTAATGCTGTCAGAAATCTGCTCAATAAGACATCGCAATGGAATATACAAATATATAATATATAGCGCTAAATTATTTTTGATAAATCTAAATTCAATCCTTGCATTGGCCCGAGTAAACTTCGGAGGCCCTGGCACAATTACTTGGCGTTAGAACAAGTAAAACCAGAAAAAACGTGTAACTAAAACAGTACTAAATATTTGCTTAAAACGAGGCTATCTCTATTAAAGTTGTAATAAATAATAATTGATTGAGAGTTGACCTGAACTAGATTAGTAATCATACTCGGTAACATAGCTAACGGCCCGCGGAGCATATTGAGCAGCGACAACGATACGAATGCGCGTTGAGGTGTAAGAATGTTGTTGACCGGATCCGAAAGAACAAAAGCGCCGAAGCAAGCACCGGAAACCTGAAAATGTATATAAAATTCAAAAGGATTAACTTTATTAATAAACTACTGCAATGCTGTGCCTTGTGTGTAAGGAATTCTACAAAGCCAACGTAACGAGCACTCGTTGGCAATCAATATGAAACCTTTTTAAATGATTGGTTACACGATTATTCTGTAGTCTTGACTATATATATATGAGTATCACAAGATTTAGAACTACGTCTTTGACAAGCGGAGAAGTTGGCGAAATGAAGTTGGACTGAATGATAATTTAAACACGCGGACGGAGCTATTAATGACGCTTTAGTATTAGATATGTTCCAAAGCAAGATTTTAAGCCTTATAAACGAGACGGAAGTGACCCAGAAGATAAAACGTAAATCTAGATATGAATGCTATATGTCGTAGATGTTTCGGTTAATGAATGAATTGTGGTATCTGCACCATCCGATGTCAGTAATTACATTAAGTGATAAATATATGTTTATATTGATGCAACTACGCCACAGTCACTTGCCAAGAACGGTGCGCTTTGAAATATAAATTGAAACGCAGCACGATAATTAGTAACACGCCTGATTTGTTGCAATTCTTTGGATCGAATATTCGAAACAAGCCTTTCAAACGGTTTTTCCCAAGCGTAAAGCTTTATAATCTAAAACCATTCAGAATTTCACCTTAAGACCAGGCTAATTTTAAGTAGACATACGGTTAAAACCAAATCAACATTGAAGTTTAATAAGTGTGCCGGGCTCGCGTTCAGAGCGGGCAATCAGGGATGTGCACCCTGTCGGTCTAGGTAGAAACGGGGACTTTAGACCTTTTAACTAAGCAGCTGGAAAAGCGGGCTTACAGAACATTGATCGAACTTACGAATTTAGGGTTCCTAGGCAAGCGCTCTACCACTGCGTCACGTAGCCCGCGTCTCTGACTACTCTTTTGTCGACTATATGTGTGGACCGTTTGCTGTCGGCTGGCATACACACAGTACACTGCACTATACTGAATCTGCATATAACAGACAAGCATGTACCACATGCTTTAACACACCGTTTAGAATACTTTTGGTTCTTAGCGAAGTTTAATCACCACTTGTAAAGTCTTATAAAATCAACAAAATGACACTCTTAACAGTGTTTTTGCCCCTCTGGCATATTAAGCTGGTAAGGGCTTGCAGTGTGAAGCCTTAAATATAGTAAACTATTTACTGCAAGCTATCGTATAGTACAAAATTTAACAAAAGAAGAAAAAACTCTATCGATGAAGGCCAATTTCATAAGAAAACAATTTGAATTTGAATATTTATTTTAATACTTGAAAATTTATGAGTATCAAATTTGTTTTCACATCAAAAATATCAGATTACTTTCATTGAATTCAACATTTCGGTGACCAGTTTCAATCGACCGTCTTTGATTTTCATTCCTTTCACCTAAAAACATTTTCATAACAAAGCCTATAAAACGAGATAAGGTTTTTTTTTTTTTTTTTTTTTTTTTTTTTTTCTTTTTTTTGTTTTGTTTTTTTTTTTTTTTTTTTTTTTTTTTTTTTTTTTTTTTTTTTTTTTTTTTTTTTTTTTTTTTTTTTTTTTTTTTTTTTTTTTTTTGGGTGAATACTTTTGCAACATCTGTATATATTAATCTGAGACTCATATCTACGTAACTAAAAAGCAAGCTAAACCAAAGCTCTGACAGCGAATTCGGCAAAAAATTAACTTAAATGGCTGGACGGAGTAACTAAATTAGAATTTTAATGTTTTATTTAAACTAACACGTTTTTAAATTTAACATGTGTTTTAAGTAAGCTGATTTTTAGTTTAAGTAACAAGTACAGCCCAAAAATTGCGTGTACCTAAGAGTTCGTTAAGTTTAGCTTAAAGTGAAAATATGTCAGATTTTAAATGAGTCTAAGCGTAAACCTGCGTGTTAGTTTAGTTAATCTAGAAAGTTAGCTTAACACTGTTGGATTACTTTAGCTTAAATAAAGTTTAAGTTAAGCTTTTAGAAAGCATAGGTGGTTAAATTTCTAAAAGTTGCCGTCTAGTATCACTCCTAAAACATGTACACAATAGCGATTTCGCTTCTCTCGCAACTCTGAAAACATCTTTTTCAACTTCTGAGAAAATATTTTAACTTTGCGGAAATGTAACAGAAAACTATAATTAAATCGATTAAGAGTTTGCATTTAAAAACGCGAAAAACAACTTGAAGATAATGTATTATTGCCCATCGAAAAACCACACCATGGTAGATATTGCATTTACCAAAACACAATTCAAACAGCACCTGTGCTTGCTTCTGTACTCGAGTAATTAATGTATTCAACGGAATGAACAACAATAAAACGACTAATCCTGCGACTACGGCAACACCAATCTGTTCGGACAAAAAGTATAACGATAACGCAATCTGAAACACAAACGTTGCTTTGGAGAATCCGTCTAGCGCTAGATTTGGACCAATAGATTTTAAGCATCCAGTTTTAATATAAAAAATTGGCCCATGTACAGATCAGTGGCGGACCGTTTTTCTTTGGGACTGCAATAGAGTAAGCTTAAGCTCTAGACTATTTTTTTGCTTGGATTAGGTTTACACTGTAAATTCCAATGAATTGATTAAACAATTTACCTTGAGAATTAGATATTTCTGAATTAATATCAGTAAACATTAACTAACTCTGAATTTAGTTAATTCTTACTCAGAGTTGGGTGGACTCTGGGTGAGTTGATTAATTAACTCAGAATGAATTGAATCGACTCAACAGTTTGAGTTCTGAAAGTCCTAACTCAGACTGAGTGATTCAACTCACTCTCAGTTAAAATCAACTCACTGAAATTTACAGTCAGTTTAGAGACTTTGGCTTAGGAATATGCTCATTCTTACGCTTAGGATTACGTTTAGGCTTAACAATATGCTTATTATACTATTCCGCCCGTGTTCTTTAAATTAGCCAAAAAATTTAAATTTTTCAAACAGAAAGATTTATATTTCACGAAAAAAATGAATGAATATAAAACAGTAAACTGTGTGCGATTATATACTTGTAGAAAACACGAAACCGCCGAAATGGTGTGACTCTGAATATAAGCTAAAATGAAAATATTCCGAAAATTATATACATATTGCACGTTACTGGCGTTTCAAAATATAATATTTTACGCAATTAAACACAATCTCTGCAAAACAATTACTTTAGCGCTTTCTTGCATACCTAAACATTATTGGTCAAAATTTTCAAACTATTAACAAATGCAACATTTCTTACCGTTATTGGAGCTGACCAAGCGATATTCAAGTTTTGAAGAGCATCTTGAAGCCTTTGAACATCAGTAGTCATTAAATTAACAATTTCACCAATTGTTGACTTGCGCCTCACAGAATTCGATAGTCTAAGACCCTGTAAACGACTACAAGAATAAATAATATTTTCTGGTCTGTGTCTTTTCATTTCGTTTTCAGATTTTATAAAACATATGAAGGTTGTTTTTTAAAGGTTATCATCATTAAGCGACAGAAAATGCTTTACTGGTTTAGTTTTTGGTGATCTACTATTTTAGTTTTTGTTTCCTTGAGAACTGTTAAATTTGGCATTCCAAGATACGTATACGAAATAGTTTCCAAAGCGACAAGATTAATTTGCTTTCGCAAATGAAAACACATTCAAAATGCGTATTACACATGTACTTGTCAAAATTTCACGTACTTTCGCATAAATCGCTATAATCAAAGCTGAGCGTAATTGGCAAGTGCTTGCAATTATATATCCTATGGAACTTTGCAGCATTTGATTGGCTAACATACTGACAGCGAATAATAGCACAGCAAATAGGTAACCGTACCAACACGGCTGATCAGTTGACTGGACGTAACTAATGAGCAGCCTGAAAAAAATTTGCAAATAAAAGTAAAAGAAGATCCGAGATATTATTAAAAATTGGAAGTCAATATGTTTTCAAGAACATTCAATATGCTGTTATGCGCCGTTCACAATAATTTTGACAATAATGATACAAAATGTCATATTAAGGTACAAATTTGAAGACACTTATACATTTCAATTGGACAAAGTAAAAGCTTGATCGCCCAGAGTCGCACACGAGCCTGTCTTTGAATATTAATATTAAGACTTTAAGTGATGTACTGGTTTGCGCCAACTGTTCGATCATTTTTTTCAAACAAATGAAACAGCAGCAGATACAGGATGTTTTGTTGGAGTAATATACTTTATGTGTTTTGAAATATTAGAGCTATAAAGATTAATTTGCGTAAAAAACACACCCAAGCAGTTGAGGATTCGCGAACATCATTGCATCGGCGACAAGTTTCATAAGCATTCCCGGAATAAACGAACGCCATATTGTCTTGAATATTGCCCACAGTAACGACGGTTGTTTTGGTAATTTTGGTGCGCGAGGTTTATCGGAACTGAAGAGGCTCATTTTATGCGAGTTCGTTGAAATTGAACCATAGTTAGTTTTTGGTCGCTCAACCCAAATAAACGAATCCGCATGCGCTTTTTGCCTGAAAATTTGACAACATTGAAACTGCTGTCTAAAAACCTAAACTAAAATTATAGCTTAACTAAACTTGAATATCAGTTTATGTAAAACTTAAATGGCTGAGGGGCTAACTAAACTAGAATTTTAAGTTGTACTTAAACTCATGTGTTTTTATGTTTAACACGAACTTAAGTAAACTAATTTTTAGTTTAAGTAACAAGGGCACCCGTGTATCTAAGAGTTCAGAAAGTTTAGCTTAAACAGAAAATGTCAGATTTCAAATGAGTTTAAGCGTAAACATACCTGTTAGTTTAGTTAATCTAGAAAGTTAGTTTAATGCTGGTGGATTAGCTTAAGCTTAAATCAAGTTAGTTTAAACATTTAGAGAGTGTTCAGCCAATTTAGCTGTAATATATGTTTCAACGTTGAAAGCAATGTGTAAAGGTTGTGCAGATTTGCGATCAACAGTTATGTAGAAGTACATATTCGGTCAAACCAGAAGTCGACCGGTGCCACATGATTTGTTACACATTTGAAAAGCATGCTGCTGGTATTACGCGTTGGCACCCGTAAGCGTGTGCATGAGCCCAAGTTAGCACTTAAGGCTAAGTCTGAGCCTTAGTCAAATCTTGAACCTAAAGTTATGCCAAAATTTGAAAATTTCGAAAATTGTACGTAAAAGTCAACTAAGAGATAAGTTACTTTAAATATGTTGAAACAGCTGGCAACCAGTGTCGATTAAAGGATTTCTTGATCTCATGCGCTGTTTGCCAATCCTCCAAATCCCATAAATCTGTTTTATTGATATCTCTTCGAAACCCACGAAACACAATTCTGAAAATGAGTACGTTTTATGCTAACTAGAACCACCCTTCTATCTATATTATTAAAATGGAACACACCACATACGTATTTCGGGCATAGTTTCAGCACAGAAGTATACGTTTGGTCGTCTAACTACGAATGTATCTAAATGAAACAGCTGTTTACATTTTAGTGTTTGCTTGACATGAAATAATGTTTCTCAAAATCAGTTGGATTATGGATCCGAATATATACCGTTGGTCTTCAATACACCGCTTTAATTTATTGTGCAATTCAGAAAAAAACTTACGGAGTGAAGTATTGAAAAGTAATATCGGTCAAAAATCCAGACTCCGATCTTGGATTAGGATTCTGAAATGAAATTCAGCTTTAGATATACGACAGGAACACATTGTACGAGATCAAAATTACGTATAATTTATTCATTATTAAAATTGACGCACTTTCTGAAGACAGAAATATTTTGCCAGCGTTTCGAAACAAATTTCAAAAAATTTTATGTGTATTTTGCTTTTTATTATAGGAGGTTTGTAGTCAGCTAGCATGCTAGTGGTGAAAAATGTACAGAAAGGTCACGCAAAAGCATAATATTTGACTTTTGAAAGAGGGATCGGAACATTTCTAGATTCACAAAATTTTTGTTGGGCTTGTCGAACTCGTCCTACGGGACAGCACGGCAGCGTCTACATGTCATCGTATTGTCAAAAAGCAGCGTGCACCGTTTACCATTGCGCAAAAGTACGCCTTTGCGCAAAAGTACGGTGCAACCGAAGATGTACCTCCAGTTCCGGCTTCGGTAAAATATCGACCTGTGGGTCCGGCTCTGGTTCCAGTACAATTTCTGCGGCAGGGTTTGTTCAATTTACAGACATTTACTTTATTCATAAAACATATACCAAACATGTAAAGCTGAGCGTAAGAAAAATTCATTTTTTTTGTTCTATTAAGCTCTAACAGTTTGACAACGGATTAGTTACTTACAATTTTTCCAATATTCGTTCGAAAGTCTTGTTTGTCTCCGAAAAGCCAAAGCACAAATTGAACGCAAACTAAAGCGTAGTAAATCATATACAGCACTGGTCGTACTTCGGATAGCTGAGCGTCCTAAAAAAGTTTAATGCTTAAAGTATAAGGCTGGATAGATGACACATGATTTGCACTTTGGTTTCGCAGGCCGGGAGTGATCAATGGCGTCATATGTTTAGCGGAAGATACTCAGAAAATAAAATTTTTTGAAATCATAGAAAGCACAACGTCTAAAATTCAAAAACTTAAATCTTAGACTTTCTTAGTTTCAAAAAATGTCTATAAAACTTAATTGTTTAGCAAAACATGGTCTTATGTTTCAACCTTACAATCCCTGTTGACAAAATTATGCTTGATTTTTTTTAAAAATGGTGAATTTGTGGGCTACTGATCGCGAGAGCTGGGACAGTGAGATGTGTTCTGAATGACTCAAGCTCCGTGTGAAACCTAATAACATTTTTTCAAACGTTAGAAAACATTGCTACTGACTACACGTTGCCTAGTTAGATTCGTCGACAACCTGTACTCGCTATCAGGTATTCAAGAAACGCGTAACAGCCTCTACTTTCAAAAAAACAAATTACCAAATTCCATTTAGTGAGTTGAGTTCGAAATTCTGGCAAACCGCAAATTGCAGCAAGGAACCACGTAATACAAAACACTCCGGAATTCGTTATGCCGGCACGTCGATAATATATCAGAAGTATAAGCGCATAAAGCTAAAATTATAAAATTCAATTCAGAGTATTTACTGCATTTAAGCCATATTCAGTCGTGCAGGTTTGTGCAGTAAAATCTCATAGCTCCAACTTACATATTATGCAAATGACTGGAATGAGAAACATCCCTTTGAACTTGCACTTGTCGAGTTTGGCTCAAAAAATTTTTCCCAAATGTTTCAGTTCAGTGTTCCAAGTATATGCAAGTTATCGTTGTCACAACTTCCACTGCACAGGTTGAAATTGGAAATGCCGTCTACAAAAACTTGCACGTTTGAATAGGGTTTTGAAGAAATTTGGGAAGATGCAATCTGCAATGGTGGTTTTAGCTATTTACAGTTAAATTTCAAAATCCGAGTCGGACTATTATTAGATTTGCTGTTTAATCTTCAGCTATCAGTATCTGAATTATCTATAGCAGCTATGATTATTAGTGCATAATTTTAGGTTCTGAAACCAACCATGTGCAATATGGATACATTATGTGCACGAAAGAATGTACCCAGTCACAGGGCCAGTTTTACTAACCGAGGGCCCCTAAACGTGTAATTAGGGGGGGGGGCTAAAATTATAATTGTGATGGCCCCATAAGTGACAAAATAATTTCATAGATATGTACCTCAGTGTTCAAAATCTGGTAAAACAGAAATGGTAAGGAGCGGTAGCGATAAAGCTATAAATTGAATCCGTATTCTCTACTGATGTGCGTCAATCACCAGTTAGCAATATGTTCCAAACACGCGAACGGCCATGGTTGTACCTCTTAAATTTTGTTGATTAGTAGAGTAGCAGAGTACGTTTAATAAACGAAAAATGCCAAAGCTCTATTGTTCGGAAGTCATCAAAACCTATTACCAGCCAGTGATATTCCCTACACACATTTAAGAACACTGGCATTTGAAAGAAGTGGTTTTTGGAAATAAAATTGACTTACAAACGCTATAAGCCATATAACTGGGTACAAATAATCGTTTACGGGCAGAGTATAGGTTGCATCGTCAGCAATAGTTACAATAATAAGGACACAATCGATAGCGATTAAAATTACCAGCGATACCTGAAATAAAATGTGAAATCTTTGCAGTGCTCAGAAAATACGAAACAAAATAATTTTCGCGTACAATGGTCAATGGTGTATAAAGGCTAAGGGTTTTGACAGCTGTAGTAAATTTAAAAGCGAGGAACAGTAACAAGTTGGTGCTCAATTGATCGTTACTTTTTAATTGTATAAGATATTTATCATTAGTGATTTTTCAAACTCTGTCGCTTGAAAACGTCATCATAGTTGCTAGTTTCTGAATCGTTTGTTATTTGGCCGCAGACGAACGAAGAAGGGGAACTTTGAAATTCATGAAATGGCATATTCACATCTTAACACTGTTTCTTGTGCTGCATTTAAGGCACAAACATCATAGGTTAATTATGTACCCACAATGCAATAACACCATGCGTTTTAACTAAGCCGATATTTTATTTTCAAGTTAAATTACGACATTGAAATGCGAAACTTTCTTACGTATTTCAACACGAGACAAACAGTCCATGGTAAACCATACGCCTTGCTGTTTGCGATGGCATTCACCAGGAGCGGTGATGATAGAAACAGAAATACATATGGCGTGTAAGCCAATACTGTGTGCTCGAAGCAGTAGGTAAAATCAGGATTAGTAGTGTTAACTGTTAGCTGGTAATCCTGAAACAAAAAACGCTGTTGAATCTGGTTTAGAAAATTTCGCAAATTTCAATCAGGAAAAAATAGGGACTTTGGCTTAAAATCAACCGTGTGGATTGAATCGTTGATTGCGCTGCGCAATTCAGTTCGTGACAGACACAGTTGAAAATTCGAATATATATTAACTTTTGTAGCTAAATTTCATTTTAACTAAGTTTATGTTGCTAAATTCCATCTTTCCGTCAAATATTTAAGCTTGATTAAGAAAAGGGATAACACGAAATTTCTCCAAACAATACTTATGGGAAAAATTATACAGAATGAACGGCGCATGTGGGTCGGTACCCTGAGAGCCACGGATACTGAGAAGCTTAGAGACTGGGAGCTTTTGAATTAGTCTCGGCGGACCGGCCCTTACAGTTAACATGACTCGACTGCCCAAATAATTACCAATGCTTCAAACTGTTGCGCATTAACCCTTACCCGATATCAAATTTTTCCATTAAAGGCAGTAACTCGAATTCAAATTATTTCCATTAAAGACAGTAAACTGAAGTTTTCCATTTGAAGACAGTTACTACAGTACTTACTACGATTAAATTACTTGAAATCTGTGGAATTGTATTATGAATGTTGCGCATAATTTACTATACAGTTCACTTTAGCTTACTGAATATAATTCTAAAGCATCTACACATTTTATACTCTTACCCAAAAACTGGAACCGCAGAATTCTGTTGCGGTAGTCATATTGCAATCAATATCATCCTATATTGACGTGCAACAAATCAGACGTGGCTGTATACAAATATGTTTATCAACTTGTGTTTTGTTTGTCCAATGAATTGCTTGCCTCCCGTTGGCCTTTTAGAAATTAAAACCAATACGAATTTAGTTGAATTGATTTAAAATTCATTGCTAAAATAGAACGCTTTTTACGTGGTAAGTAATCTGATGGGAAGATTTTGGTCGATACTTGAAGTTTATAACTATAAATAGCTAACTATAAACTATGAAATAAGTACTGTAGTGACCCGAATAAGAGGGGAAGGTAATAAAACTCGGGATATCTATTTTGAGCAGTCTAAATTAAAGTATGCATTTGAATACGGTCATAAATATTTGCCGTAAATTTTAGTTAGTTGCCATAATTCCGCTGGACAATTGCTTTCTGGAACACAAAGTTTACCGAGAATTTAACTATAAAAGTACTCAAATTTATATGTTTGCTATTTTTATCTGTGTTGCTTTGAGGGGCATCCCATTTATCCGCAAGACAGAAATAGTCAGGGCGGGCAGTGGTAAACACTCTAGCACCTGTATTTTTACTGGGACGGTTGGAAGCTTCGAGATTCCGTTTTGATAGCTCGATCAGGTTCGCTTCGAGCGAATGTTTTCGGTGGATCAGCCGGTACAAAAATTAGGATTATGCTCAGGTTTAGGCTTAGGTTTCAAGCCTTTGGCTTTAGGCAGCACTTAGGTTGTAGATTAAGGCTTAGGCTAAAACTTTGGCTTCGGCTTTTAGGCTTAGGGCTTTGAATAAGCTTAAGCTTCGAGCTTAAGGTTAGGCTTATTCTTAGGCTTAAGGAGTAGGCTTGCGCTTAGGCCCAGATTTAGGCTCACACTATAGCTATAGGTTCCAAAACATCGTAGCGAGTTTTATCGAATATAGAAATGACGTTAACTTTCGTAGTTAATATAGAAATTACGTTAACTTTCGTTAGATGCATCTTATCAAAAATAAACAAAGTCTGACACATATAGCTTATAGCTGTGCAATACTTTCTCTGAAAAGTAAACATGCTTGTTTCGAAAACATTTCAAATATCGTTACAAAGCAAGCAATTTTACTGAGTTTCAAACAAAAGTATGCGAGCGTGTTATTTGACTTTGCAGTTGTTTTCCAGGTTAGACAAATGCTGAACCTCCCAATATAACAACAGTTATTACCATTTGCTAGCAAGGGACTGAAATATTTGCTGTGGCGAATATCATACTGAAGTTTTATGAGGAACATCCGTGTTGTAAATATCGGAATCGTGCTTTCTGTTGGCGGTGTACCTACCCCCTGAATCAAGCTCTGGTTTTATGAATGGCAAAAGTTTTCACTTAAACGACCCTCGACACCGCGAGGCCATCTCATATTGAACCAAAGGTACACTGTGCAGCGATGGCGTTTCTGGTAATCTATCGACATTTCAGTTTAGAAGTAACCTGTTTCAAAAATATGAGTCAAGATCAGGGTGCTAAAAAGGATAGCAAAAATAACGGAGGAGAACATAGGTCACAAAATAACAGCACCGGAAACGTTAAACGGATATTGAAGCATAAAAGTACTGCACCCAATTTGTTTAGATTTTGGGTTAACTTTAGTCACTTTTATTTCAGATCGAATAATTGCATCACATCTGTTTTGAAAAATTGAATGATTTTATCAGTAATTAAATAACTAACTTGAGCGTAAAAATGACATTTCCGGCATTTTTACAGCGTAAACGGACATCCAATTTTGTCTGAAACGGATAAGTATGCAGTTACACCCTGGTCAAAATACTTTATATAATTGCGGCTTGTATACAATCTGCAAACTTTTCGAGCGTAACGTTCATGAAGTTATAAACATCCAGCGAGCTTTTTAATAGTTTTACAGAAACAACAGTTAATGCATCTACAATGGGTCATCCACGTTATGCAATCTACGCTACTGTAAAAACAGTTCACACCAGGGTGTAATGCGGGGTTCACGTTATAACCGGGGCAGCTTGGGGCACGCTTTATTTCTATTAGACTATAGGGTAACATTTTGTCTGCATATAGACCCTATATCGCATTCAAAAATTCGTATTTGTCCGCTATTAACATGCGTGGGTCACCTTTTGTACTTCAATATCATATGATATTCGAGATATTGTCTGCGAATATCATATATTTTCAAATGTCTGCATACTTGAGGTAAACATACCCAAATTGTCTTGTTGAATATCATATGATATATACTAGAATTGAAATTTTAATTTTTGACAAGAGCCCGAACATGGGACAAACCGCGTCCCGCCTGCCCCGGTTATAACGTGAACACCGCATAAACGAATACCAAAATAACGGAATCGGATAGTGATCAAAATAAAGGAAACTGAAACGGAAAACGGTTATTGAAGTATACAAGTTTCAAACATGTTTTATTTTTCTGCTAATTTTGGTGTCCGCGGGTCAGAGGCGGCACTCAAAGTAACACGGGCCGTCACAATAACTCGATTCCATCGAACTGTCGGGTTTACCCTACAATTGTAACAGTATCTATTCGCTCATTCTAAAGGACAATTTATTCCTAAAGTTGACAGTTTAACATAGCTGTATCTAAATTACATATTGTATTTGCCCTAAACTTGACAAACACTTTCCTTAAGTTGTCACCTTTTACTTTGAGTTGACACAATACTGTCGATTGCAAACGCTAAACGCTTTATTGTCAAAACGGGAAATAACCTGTCAAACACGAAATACACTGCATATGAGTACAGGACACTGGCTGTTTTAGTAGGGGGGATGGGAAATGCATCTTCCAACTACCCTGCTGTACAATTTGCACTCTCAAAATATCCAAATATTTGCAGAACACAATCTTAAGACTATAAAATTTCGGCAGCCGAAAAGTATTCCCATCGAAAAATCATAGATTCGGATCTGTGTGAACTGATTTAGTGGCCTAGTCGGTTCAAGGAAAACACCCGTTAATCATGGTGAAAATGAAGAACAAACATAAATACAAACGCGAATATAGTGTAATCGGCCTTTAATGTATAGCTGAATACAGATATGCTTTTTCAAACAAAATTTCATAGGCTTAATCAAAGAACAAGTGTTTCGTAAATTTAAATGCTTATAAATGCACCTCTAAACTTTTCATTTTGACTAAAGCAACAAATACCTACCTCAAGTAGCGTTTATATTGAGTTCCAAGGCCAATTGCGTACATTAACCCTCTTGCAATAATTTCATTACAAGAGGGACACAAGTTTTGCAGTAAAACTGACCGGTGGTTTTCTTACCACCACAAAATTCGTGCTCCCAGTAACCACATTCACCGCACATTAGCCAGTCAACTGCAGTTTTGTCTTTGTTGTAATACGTGCCACAGGGGCGACAAAAATAACTTCTCGGCTTCTTAGCGTTCGGCGATTTCACGCGTTGCGATTCTCGTTTTTTCCGGTCTTTGGGTAGTGCTTTTCCGCCTACCGTCGTATTTCTTTGTACAGATTGTTGAGTTTCAGAATTTAAATGCGTTTTTAGTTGGCGCAGCTTTCCAAGAGCTTTTTGAGCAACTTGTTGTCCAGATGACATTGGCAATATAAGTGATCTAAAGGCAGTATGACGAAACGGTGTTGACTGTTCTGCCCCTGATTCCGAACGCTTTTCGACATGTTCGACAGTTGACGTTTGAACAGGCTGCTCAAACTGTTGGTCGTTTAAGGGTGGTGTTAAACTGACTTCCTCTGGCGTCTCGGGCTGTTCTTCTTCTAGGCCGGTTCCCTGAAGTTCTGCTGCTGGTGCTAAACTGCTTTGTTGAACAGGTTGAAGTTCGGTCATAACAAAATTTTGTGAACTAAAATTGTTGTCCGCCGAGATAAAAGTGTTTTGATCTGACTGGTCTGCAGAGCATGAATAAATTTCTAATGCAGTAACCCCGTTTTCAACAACTACTTCATTTGAAACACAAATCGGATCATTGAGATTATTGTAGAATGAAATAAAATGTTCTAGCTGAGCCGAATTATCACCGTTGTTGTCCTGAACAGGATAATCAGTATCCAATACAGATTGCGAGCTGTTTTGTTCCTCATGATTCGACAAATTTTCGGGTGATAAAGAATCCGATAGTAAAGCTTTCGCAGCGGCATGTGCATCCTTGTCAATAGCAGCACGATTAATTGGATAAATTCCTGTTTTTCGAAAACCCTTCTCAGCTCTTTCTAAAGTGGCAGTAGCACGATATGCTGCAGAAAATATTGCACCAAAATCAGCTCGTTTTATTGTGCGACCGGGATTGTTAATAATAAACTGGCGACACCGCTCCGCCCACGATTTTTTAAACGAGAAAAAAACCGCCTTATCGAGGGGCTGAAGATGGGCGGAAGAATGCGACGGTAAGCAAACCAGTTCAATATTCTGTGCCCGCGCTTTCAGAAAAACTTCAACGTTATTGTGGCTTGAGTGTCCATCTAATAATAGAACAATTTTTTGGTCGGGTTTACGTGGCGGCAAGAAATTAACGAAGTGCTCAAACCATTTCGAAAATAACTCTTGATCGATCCAACCTGACTTACTAACCGTTAGGAGTGCGTTCAAAGGGAAACTACGAATAAACTCAGCAGACTGATCCAACCTAGTTCCTTTGAATATGATCATAGGAGGTATGTAGTATCCCCTAGCATTACAACACCAAACAGTTGTAGTTGTTGATCCCCGTTCAGCAGAAACAAGTGTCTGTACGCTTTTCGCACCCTTTTCACCTACAACGCGACCCGGCTCATTTACAACCTGTACCCCTGTTTCGTCCATATTAAAAATAAATTCTGGTTTATCACTAACACCAAACGTTGTAAACAGCTGCTCAATCTGATCAAAAAATTGGCAAATTCTATTTTCTTCCATGCCTAATGCGCGATTAACAGAACAGTTCATAGGCTTTCGTAACGAAATATTTGGATGACGCTTGCGAAAAAGCATCCACCATTTCCATCCAGCCATCTGTAACCGAGGACTAAAGCTGTGTTTAATATTATTTACCTCGCAGTAGTGGTAGGCCAGAGATTTGATTTCATCGACTGACAACGGCATAAAATTTCGCTGGCGTTCAATAATAAGATCAACTAGCGATTCCTCGTCTTGTGTGCTCATTGTAGTTGATTTTCCATGATGAAAATCCCGTTCACCTTTTAAGAACCGAAACCGCAACGTTGTTCGTTTTACGCCATGATTGTCCGCAATACCTTTCAAACCTCGAAAGTTTTCTGAAAAGCATAAACCTGATTTTAAGCCTGAACTTCAAGCCAAATCAGAAGCTTCAAATTTGTTCTATACTAGAAAAAACTATTTTAAAGTTTTCATACTAGAAATCAATTAAATTGTTTGAGTCACATTCATTAAACATATTATATTTTGAGCAGTAAATACGCACAAACCTAATGCTTCAATTCGAGACTCCTCCGTATCGCCAGGGAACTGTGGAAATTTAGTTTGTATGGTTTGCTTTAGCTCTTTTAACGCCAACTGAATCTTTTCCTCGTGCTCTGCTTTATCCTTTTTTGGTGGAGTAATTGATGTGCCTTGGTCCTGAGTTGTGGTGCTTGAATGAGAACGAACATCTGACTGCCTTTGTTTACGGCTTTTCTTGTGCACTGTCTTGGTAGCTCTAGGCAATCCGCGACTGGCAGAACGGTGTGCATATTTAACACGAGCCATCGTCTTAACAAGTTAAAAAAGCAAATATCGGCTTTCTTTTAAGACAAAACCGCTGAAATATGACGTACGCAACGCCAGTTTATGTTTAAGACGGTTGGCAGCATACGCAAGACACGCTTTTAAAGTTTATGCCATAGTGTCAACTTTAAGACAAAGTGTTAAATCAAGGCAAAATCGTGAAATTTGGTGTGTCAACTTTAAGCTAAAATGATTATTTTTCGTATGCTTTATTATTCAGTTACTAGAGCAATATAATAGCTCAAAAAATGCAGCTTCGTATTCTTTGTGTCGAGAGCTTTAAAATGATACCACACTTTATTATTTAAACATAAAATAAACCATCATAGCTGGCAAACATACCTTAGCATTCGATACTTTCTGTTAAAAATCAAAAAACACGTAATATTTGCCGCGGAACAGATTAGCAAGCTATAGCGGTGCGTAAGTGAAAAAAGCAACCAATCAAATTTGATCTTGTGCAAACGAAATGAAAAATCTTGACTTGTCACGTTGACATGGCAACGCTGTTGAAAACTACATGGTTTACGGTAAAAAGCATCGGTTAAACTAAGTAGTGTCAACTCAAGGAAAGTGTCAAGTTTAGGACAGTTTACTATATATATATATATATATATATATATATATATATATATATATATATATATATATATATATATATATATATATATATGTATATATTTGCAATTTGTCACCCAACTGCTAGGTTATTCAATACCAGTATGGCCCTTCTAACGCTGGGGTCCTGAAATAGTAATGGAATTAGTTTAGTTTTTCCTTTGCTGTTCCAAACATACTGCAGAACTTGGTATTTCGTGCATAATTAACGACCTCAGAAACATATATTGAGAACGTCAATGATTTAAAAAGCATGATTCTGAGTCTTTCTGCGGTTATGTATTCTTCTTCCGCCAGATCCAAAAACTACGTTGATTCTGAAAATTGTGGAACATTTATGCATGCCTAATCATGACTTTTCATGATCATTTCACACCACAATTTGAATTGTTAAAGATTCGATTTTAACCTCCTATAGGTATTTAAAAGCATATATAGTAAAGCAAAGCATAAGAATAGCGTAGTCGAGCAAAAATAGTTGCTACGAAGTTGTTCGGCTGTTGGCAGGGTGCAACCAGAATTATCAAATACCGGAAACGGAACCGGAAAGTTAAGAAATTCTGGAACCGGAACTGGGCCCGGAACCAAAAAACATAAAGTTCTTGCTACCGAAAAATTCATTTTAGCGCTATTTTATTGCTTTTCACGGTGTAAACACACCATTTAGGATGCAAAAATCCTGATGAAACCTAACCAGAAATTCTGCCAGAGCCGGAGTCAGACCTCCAATTGTCCTAGGTGCTGACTCATGTATGCTCAATAAAAGTTCAATCTTTGGGCCAAAGTCGTTAGTGTCAAAAGTTAAGAAATTTTGGATTATTTGCATCTGGATATGATATATACGGCGAACAGGAAGTAACCTAAGGTTAGAAAAATCGGCCGAAACATCGAAGCTGTGAAGCCAGAGACACACAAGCTGGAGATGGTGCAAAGCAACATAATATAGGCATAATCTAGTCTGTCAAAACTATGTTACAGTCACTAGATTTTAATGGCATAACATATATATTATAAATACTGCCACAAAATTATTTTGAATCTTTTTGAAAAACTACGTAAGATTTAAAATTATGAAATTCAATACAAATAAGGACGAAAGAAAATATAGACTTTTATAATATACCGAACATTTCCCAACTATGCGGGTTCATGTTATAATCGGGGCGGCTTGGGACACGTTTTGTCCCTATTATCATATACGATAACATTTTGTCCAATAATAGACCCCTTGCTATATTCAAAGTCGTATTTTGTCTGCTAACATCATGTATAGGAGACGTTTTGTCCTTCAATTTCATATGATATTAGAAGTATTGTCTGCGAATATCATATGTTTTAAATGTCTGCATACTTGAGGTAACATACCTAAACTGTCTTTTTTTTGTTTTTTGTTTGTTTGTGTTTTTTGGTTTTGTGTGGTGTTTGGTGTGTTTGGTTTTTTGTTTGTGTGGTTGGTGGTTTTTGTTTTTTTTGGGTTTGTTTTTGGATGTGTTGTTTCGCGGGTTTTTTGTGTTGGAGTGGGGGGGATAATAGTTTGTTCTTTTGTGTTGAGTGTTGTTGTTTATTTGTTGTGTTAATATATATTGTTTGTTTTTTGTTTTATATATTTTTTTTTATATTGTTTGTATGTTGGTGTTTGTATAGAGGGGTTGTTGGGTGTTTGTTATTTAGGGCGTGGGGTATTGGTGTTGTGTTGGTATATTGTTATATTTTTTGTTTTATTTGTATTGTTTTTTTTTGTATTTTAATTATTTTTGTGTTTATGTTTGTTGTGTTCTGAGGTGTTTGTTTTTAGATTGCTCTATATATGTTGTTTGCCTCTCTTTGTTCTTCTTTTATTTTGGGCGGTTTGTTTGTTCGCGTATATTTATGATGATTTTGCTTTTGCGTGTTTGGAGAGTGCTCTATAAGTATGGTGCTTTGGTTGTGGTTAGGTGGGTTTTTGCTTTGGTGTTTCCGTATAATAGCGTAATATTTGTCGGATTTATGTTTTTTGTTTGGGGTTCGTTGTTTTTTTGGTTCGTTTGGTATTTATATATTTGTATTCTGACGGAATTTGAGTGGATTTGTCGCTGCTATTTTGCTTTTCTGTATATGCTTGTCTATAGGGGATTCTTTATTATTTTATGAGAATTAGTAATTTTAGTAATGTTTTTTGATGTGGGGTTTGGATAGGGGGGAGAGGGAGTGGTGGAGAGGTTGTTTTTGGTTGGGCGTTCTATATATGTTTCTGAGTGTTTTGCGAATTGGTTCTGCGGCTGTTTTGGCGGGAAGGGATATTTGGTATTTGGAGTTGTTAGGGGATCTTTGAATTTTAGGTTGTATGTATGTGTGTGTGTGTGTGTGTGTGTGTGTGTGTGTGTGTGTGTGTGTGTGTGTGTGTGTGTGTGTGTGTGTGTGTGTGTGTTGTTTTTGTGATTCGCTTGTGATGTTCGTGTGTGGTTTTGCGTTGTGTCCGTGTATTTTCTTTTTTGTTATGGTTGCTTTAGTGCCGTTTGCTATTTATATTGTGGTTCGTGTGAGGTATGTTGGCTTTTGTTGATGTGTTTTTTGAGCTATTATATTGCTCTAGTAACTGAATAATAAAGTATCAAAAAATAATCATTTAGCTTAAAGTTGACACCAAATTTTACGATTTTGCCTTGATTTAACACTTTGTCTTAAAGTTGACACTATGGCATGAAACAGTGTCCTGCGTATGTGCCAACCGTCTTAAACATAAACTGCGCACGTTTCGTACGCATATTTCAGCGGTTTTGTCTTAAAAGAAGCGATATTTGCTTTTTTAACTTGTTAAGACGATGGCTCGTGTTAATATGCACACCGTTTCTGCAGTCAGCGGATTGCCTAGAGCTACCAAGCAGTGCACAAGAAAAGCCGTAAACAAAGGCAGTCAGATGTTCGTTCTCTAATTCAAGCACCACAACTCAGAGACCAAGGCACATCAATTACTCCACCAAAAAAGGATAAAGCAGAGCACGAGGAAAAGATTCAGTTGGCGTTAAAAGAGCTAAAGCAAACCATACAAACTAATTTCCACAGTTCCCTGGCGAAAAAAAAAAATACAGAAGAGTACTCGAATTGAAGCATTATGTTTGTGCGTATTTATCTGCTCAAAATATAATATGTTTAATGAATGTGAACTCAAAACAATTTAATTATTTCTAGTATGAAAACTTTAAAATAGTTTTTTCTAGTATAGAACAAATTTGAAGCTTCTGATTTGGCTTGAAGTTCAGGCTTAAAATCAGGTTTATGCTTTTCAGAAAACTTTCGAGGTTTGAAAGGTATTGCGGACAATCATGGCGTAAAACGAACAACGTTACGGTTTCGGTTCTTAAAAGGTGAACGGGATTTTCATCATGGAAAATCTACTACAATGAGCACACAAGACGAGGAATCGCTAGTTGATCTTATTATTGAACGCCAGCGAAATTTTATGCCGTTGTCAGTCGATGAAATCAAATCTATGGCCTACCACTACTGCGAGGTAAATAATATTAAACACAGCTTTAGTCCTCGGTTAAAGATGGCTGGATGGAAATGGTGGTTGCTTTTTCGCAAGCGTCATCCAAATATTTCGTTACGAAAGCCTATGAACTGTTCTGTTAATCGCGCATTAGGCATGGAAGAAAATAGAATTTGCCAATTTTTTGATCAGATTGAGCAGCTGTTTACAACGTTTGGTGTTAGTGATAAACCAGAATTTATTTTTAATATGGACGAAACAGGAGTACAGGTTGTAAATGAGCCGGGTCGCGTTGTAGGTGAAAAGGGTGCGAAAAGCGTACAGACACTTGTTTCTGCTGAACGGGGATCAACAACTACAACTGTTTGGTGTTGTAATGCTAGGGGATACTACATACCTCCTATGATCATATTCAAAGGAACTAGGTTGGATCAGTCTGCTGAGTTTATTCGTAGTTTCCCTTTGAACGCACTCCTAACGGTTAGTAAGTCAGGTTGGATCGATCAAGAGTTATTTTCGAAATGGTTTGAGCACTTCGTTAATTTCTTGCCGCCACGTAAACCCGACCAAAAAATTGTTCTATTATTAGATGGGCACTCAAGCCACAATAACGTTGAAGTTTTTCTGAAAGCGCGGGCACAGAATATTGAACTGGTTTGCTTACCGTCGCATTCTTCCGCCCATCTTCAGCCCCTCGATAAGGCGGTTTTTTTCTCGTTTAAAAAATCGTGGGCGGAGCGGTGTCGCCAGTTTATTATTAACAATCCCGGTCGCACAATAAAACGAGCTGATTTTGGTGCAATATTTTCTGCAGCATATCGTGCTACTGCCACTTTAGAAAGAGCTGAGAAGGGTTTTCGAAAAACAGGAATTTATCCAATTAATCGTGCTGCTATTGACAAGGATGCACATGCCGCTGCGAAAGCTTTACTATCGGATTCTTTATCACCCGAAAATTTGTCGAATCATGAGGAACAAAACAGCTCGCAATCTGTATTGGATACTGATTATCCTGTTCAGGACAACAACGGTGATAATTCGGCTCAGCTAGAACATTTTATTTCATTCTACAATAATCTCAATGATCCGATTTGTGTTTCAAATGAAGTAGTTGTTGAAAACGGGGTTACTGCATTAGAAATTTATTCATGCTCTGCAGACCAGTCAGATCAAAACACTTTTATCTCGGCGGACAACAATTTTAGTTCACAAAATTTTGTTATGACCGAACTTCAACCTGGTCAACAAAGCAGTTTAGCACCAGCAGCAGAACTTCAGGGAACCGGCCTAGAAGAAGAACAGCCCGAGACGCCAGAGGAAGTCAGTTTAACACCACCCTTAAACGACCAACAGTTTGAGCAGCCTGTTCAAACGTCAACTGTCGAACATGTCGAAAAGCGTTCGGAATCAGGGGCAGAACAGTCAACACCGTTTCGTCATACTGCCTTTAGATCACTTATATTGCCAATGTCATCTGGACAACAAGTTGTTCAAAAAGCTCTTGGAAAGCTGCGCCAACTAAAAACGCATTTAAATTCTGAAACTCAACAATCTGTACAAAGAAATACGACGGTAGGCGGAAAAGCACTACCCAAAGACCGGAAAAAACGAGAATCGCAACGCGTGAAATCGCCGAACGCTAAGAAGCCGAGAAGTTATTTTTGTCGCCCCTGTGGCACGTATTACAACAAAGACAAAACTGCAGTTGACTGGCTAATGTGCGGTGAATGTGGTTACTGGGAGCACGAATTTTGTGGTGGTAAGAAAACCACCGGTCAGTTTTAATGCAAAACTTGTGTCCCTCTTGTAATGAAATTATTGCAAGAGGGTTAATGTACGCAATTGGCCTTGGAACTCAATATAAACGCTACTTGAGGTAGGTATTTGTTGCTTTAGTCAAAATGAAAAGTTTAGAGGTGCATTTATAAGCATTTAAATTTACGAAACACTTGTTCTTTGATTAAGCCTATGAAATTTTGTTTGAAAAAGCATATCTGTATTCAGCTATACATTTAAGGCCGATTACACTATATTCGCGTTTGTATTTATGTTTGTTCTTCATTTTCACCATGATTAACGGGTGTTTTCCTTGAACCGACTAGGCCACTAAATCAGTTCACACAGATCCGAATCTATGATTTTTCGATGGGAATACTTTTCGGCTGCCGAAATTTTATAGTCTTAAGATTGTGTTCTGCAAATATTTGGATATTTTGAGAGTGCAAATTGTACAGCAGGGTAGTTGGAAGATGCATTTCCCATCCCCCCTACTAAAACAGCCAGTGTCCTGTACTCATATGCAGTGTATTTCGTGTTTGACAGGTTATTTCCCGTTTTGACAATAAAGCGTTTAGCGTTTGCAATCGACAGTATTGTGTCAACTCAAAGTAAAAGGTGACAACTTAAGGAAAGTGTTTGTCAGGTTTAGGGCAAATACAATATGTAATTTAGATACAGCTATGTTAAACTGTCA